>JABFFE010000038.1:0-133146 GCA_013623625.1 Fusarium setosum | reverse complement strand
TTCGTCTGACCTGAAGGTGGCAGACTTATAATAGTAATAAATTTATCATGAGCGTTCTCTAACACGCCTCAAACCTTTTTTATATTTAACCTTTTTTATAAGCTAACTACTAACCATAAAATTAGGGCCGCAAAATCGCCAATCACTTCACAGTGAACAAGCGGCAAAAGTGCTTGATTCTTTTTGGGCTTCGCTTGCCATCATCTCGGCATTTAAGAAACGCCGTTTCTTTTGCATTGTTCAGTACCTAAATATGCCCAGTAAACGTCGACTAGATCGAGCAAGGGTGCCCTACATCTTTCAACAAGGGTTGCCAGTTGCTGTATCCCGATTTCTGAGGCATGGCTATCTCAGAAGAAATCCGAGGTAAGCTCCCAAAGCAACTAAGGGAAACAGAGTAGGGGCCGGGAGGTACCTGGCCACAGTAAAAACGGTACTACCTACCTAGGTCTTACGATGAATTGTGCGTACACAGGGAGCTGTTTACCTTCGGAGATGATTCGGATGGTAGCATACAGCTGGCTCCATATATAATCAGACGATGCTGCATGCAGGCTGCAACGCCAAGCCAAGTCAACCTTATAGCGACACAATTTGGGGCGACAAGGCCCATGTGTACAAACTGCATGATATGATCATAGGTATCTTCAGAGCACGATCGGGTAACCAGAATACTTAGCCGAGGCTGGTGATTCTATCTATCTGACTATTGCAATTCAAACATATCGTTAGCAAAGAGTGCAAAACTCGTTCTAGTGTCAACTTAGCCGACCACGGGACCTATGCTACGCTGCTCGCAGAAACATGGCTCTCCCAATCACTGTGTTTTGTATGCGGGAGATCTTTCGGGTCGGAGCATCGGTCCTCTTTGGGCCTTTACCGCCAAGGCCCGACACATCATTGTAACTCCTCGTCTAATCCACTTGCATTATACCTTGTAACAGAATTGACCCAGATATTTGGCTCGAAATACTGCATCGACCTTTTGCACATCTTCTCCGCACTTTTAACAAGGCCTCATTGCCACTCTATAAACTGAACCGAAATGACTACCTGGGAAGTCAAGGGAAAGGTTGCGCTCGTGACCGGCGCTGGCTCTGGTGGGCGTTTTCTGCACTGTTGCTATCTCCATCGCTGACGACAACCATCAAGGCATTGGTCATGCACTGACCCGGAGACTCCTCGAGTCGGGGTGCTCAGTCGTCATGGCCGATTTGAAACTACGCCCGGAAGCTGAGGAGACTCTGAAAAAGTATCAGCACCCGCAAGCCGAACCCGGTGCTGCATCAGCCATCTTTCACCAGACCGACCTTTGCAACTGGTCTCATATCAACTCGCTATGGGAGACTTCTCTCAAGACATTTGGGCAGGTTAACCTGCTTATCAACAGTGCAGGAGTCTATGAGCCTCCCTTCAGTGACTTCTGGAATCCGCCTGGTATCTCGCCGCTCTCTCAAGACCCTGCTGATGCTCAGGTTGGCATGTACAGAACCTATGGCGTTAACACGATAGCCCCCATCAGGCTAGCTCAGATTGCCATTGAGTACTGGTTACGTCCTGAGAACCGTCATCTTGGCGGCAATGTTCTCTGGGTTGCCAGCATGGCTGGTTACATCCATGGACTTCTGACTCCGTTCTACTACTCGAGCAAGGCGGCAGTTGTCAGCATATGCAAGTCCTTGGGCTCGTTGAACAAAATTGCAGGCATCCGAAATGTCGCCATCTGCCCTGGCGCCGTTGATGTACGCTTGAATCCCACTTTTGTCATTTACTACTGCGACTTGCCTACTGACCGCACTTTGACTAGACCCCAATTTTCCACCCTCAGTACAGCCGCGAGCGGGTACAAGCCGACGACCTGATGTTGACAGTCGACGAGTTGGTTGACGTCGCTATGGATGGTATCCAGAATCCTAAGTATGGCAATGGAAACATTATCGAGGTCTTTTGCGGAGGAACTAGGGAAGCCCATGAAGTCTGCGTCCGGGAGGTGCCGATGGAGGCTGTCTACAATATGGATGGTATGGCTGGCCTATCTGCAGGGACGCATATAATCAACAAGCAAGAGGAATTTGAGAAGGGTTTGAAAGAAAAGGGAATGGGGTTTAATTAGCTCCCTTGCCAAAGATAGTCCGAGTACTTGAATCTTGATAGCCCGAGAGTGATGCTCGATTAGTGATACAATTTGTTTCAACTTGGGCCGTAAACCTCATACTCGGGATTCCAGCCAGATATTTAAGGGTTTGCTAGCTCATGCCCGCCAGGTCTTCCTGTTTTGGCGAGAACGTCGGCTTGGTTCTCGCTAGGAACAAGAACAGTGATTGAGAGCGACTGAACCTCAAGAATGGCCGATTGCAATAATTGAGCTAGACCCGATAGGCGACTGAGACGTTGTTGGCAGCTGGAATTATGAGAGTTGAGTTCTCAGATCCGCATATCACCAGTTGCGCCAGTGAGCAGGACGTTTGGGCCTCCCATATCGACCTTCATCATTATCAGCAGGCCTCGAACGCACAAATAGATCAATACGAGGCCATGCTTGGCTTTGAATATAGTATATGCTAAACTCTAGTGCGACGGTACAACATAGTGTTTTGCCTTTTTTCTTCATGGTTCGCGCTCTCAGGCTGCCGGCCTCCTGGAGCAACCCGCATCGGTCTAACTTCGAGTCTCCCCGTCTCAATTCTAGACAACTACAGGCTCGTCGCTGCCTTTCTCCAAATGATTGACACGACTGTGATTGCGGCCATTCGTGACCCGAACAAAGCATCTTCGACTCAGCTCCTAGAGCTGTCCAAAGCGAAAGGCTCCCGCCTTATCATTGGTATCATAACTCCACCACCCTCAGAGGGATCAGAGGAAACGCAGAAGCAAAAGAACACAGTATCTATACACAAATATAGGCATTTCATCGGCCCAATGCTATACAATATAATAACCTTATCTCAATAGACCTTCTAGCTACATCGCCAAAAGAGTCATCCGGCCTCTATCAACCTTATCAAAGATAGCCTTCTAAGATAATACTTTGCCATTTAGATCGAATTATAAGAGTCCTGCCTTCTTCCTCTATAGCTACTGCTAGCCATCACAGCTAACGACATCATCAACTACACCATCAACCACCACAATGCAGATCATCTACCTACAAAGGCACCCAAAGAACATTGCCGCCGCCGAGCGATACCGCCGTAGCATCCCTATCAACAAGGACCAAGCCCACAAAGTCCTTTATCAGCATTCAACAAGAAGAAGCTATCGCCCGAGCTTCAAAGCCTCAGAGAACTCTCCCGCCTTATCATCGTTCAGCTTGATTCAGCCGAAGAATCTGCAGTCGAGGCTGCCACTAAAACTCTCCAAGCCGAACACTCTATCGACTCACTCGACGTAGTTGTTACCAACACCAGTATAAACCACTCAGGCAGTCCAGTCATCGATAGTCCCGTCTAGGTGGTCAAGGATCATTTCGCGGTGAACACGCTGGGCCCTTTGATGCTTTACCAAGCCACCGCTCCGCTTCTTCGGTCAAGCATAAGCGGCCGCCCGAGATTCACTGCTATCTCGTCCAACACCAGCAGCATTGCCGGAATCGACATTATGGCAGGCATTTCCACCACCAGCCCTTATGGAGCCAGCAAAGCAGCCTTGAATTGGTTCGTGAGGCGGTTCCATTTCAATGAGGGCTGGCTTACTAGCTTGGGCCTCAACCTGGGCTTTGTCATGGCTGACATGGTTGGAAGATTATCCAGTCAAGCCCCAAGACATGGGCGCTATTACGGTCGAGGAGAGTGCCAAAAGGCTGGTGCGTATAATCGAGTCTACCACAAGGGAAGACGTGGGTGATGATTTTATGGACTTCAATAGTGAAAATATTCCCTAGTGAAGGGGCGTCATGGAGCCGAAGCAGGTAGATGGCTCGAGCCAGACAGAAGAGTGAGCATTGTGTGTTTCTCCATGCTCCAGTATCAGGTCTCTGATTAAATATCTCGCTCTCACAGCAGTGTATCATGTGGTGGAGGGATCTATGTATGCCGTAAATTCTGCTTTGAGGGCTAACAACTGTAAACGGAGGGGTGTAAAAAGGGCATGTATGGTTATAGGTCTGGCTGAACGAGGAACTAACCTCTCTTTCCGTACGGCTAGCCATTACCCTACTAGCCCATTCCTGACGTTTCTAGCAGTCATGGCCAAGCAGAAATTACGCTTATATAGACAGTTCGGAGTGTTGTTCAACTTCAAGGATTGTCATAAAATTAATCAACGATGCTTGCGGACTAGGAAAGAAACAGCTTAGCTTATCGAGATTTCTGATATCCTGCAGCTACAGCGCACAATGTCTGAGACCAGTCTAGATCGCTTTGTCAGCCAAGTAAAGTAAGCCTTGCCGCCTTGTGGAGGCTTCTGCTTTCAGCTCCCACAGCCACAATCTGGACAAATCTGCCTCACGCACAGCAGAGCAACTTGGTCCAGAAAACTGTCTGCCAATGCATGACTACTTCCAACATGTCATAAACACCTACAGCCTGTCTAGAATGGACCACTTCGACTACAACAGCCCTCGCCGCCCGTGGGGTTGGCGCTTCACCTTGACTATCCTCTCCGAAGCCGCTAAAGAAGCAGGGAGAGTTATTCTCGGTGAGGCATACGACGTCATCTCCATATGGCTCGCATGTATTCTAGCCATTCTCATTCAGATCGTTCCTCTATATATCACTCTCTACCTTGTACACCTTATCTTCCCCGACGCCGTTGACCAAATCGATTGGACGATCCTGCTCATACCCGGCCTCCTGTTCGTTTACCTTACGAGATCCCTCTTTCAGCTCATCTTGAACACGGTAAATACCTTTGCTGAGAAGCATTGGGGTCGTGCATATCGCAGACGTCTTCCAAAGTGGCTTGTCACGAAGAATCTACGTGAAACAACCCGCAATCTGGTGTCTAGCTTTGACGGATTGGTCATTTTCACCAAGGGAATCGTATCCCTTCCTTGGTATGCCTGGAAGTTCCTGCGCAGCAGCGGAAAGATAACTGTCCCACCTTCATGCAGCGGGTGTGGCTGTTTCGACTCGCTGCGTTCGTATATAGCACTCCCTAGAGAGTTATATACAACATACTCCAAGGTTGCGCAGTCACGATGGAACTGCGCAACTTGCGCCATCATCTACGCGGGAGTCAGTCGCTTTTATCCACCAAAAGACACGACAAATCGAATCTTCCGACAATGGAAGCGATACCTAGGTTACAATGAAATTTATCTCCTCTGGAACCCTGAACGGCGATCGATACGAGTGGCCTTGGACACACTCTGGGATTCTGGGCCTAGTCTCACTTTCTATTGCATCGGCAAAGGACCCAATCTGCCTATCATCAGTGCGCCTCAGGCCTACGTGGATGATACGCGCTCAGAAGCCAGCATACATCGCACACTCGACTGGATTCTGGAATGCGCGACTGAACATCAATACTGCCCTAAGAATGGGCCGAAGCCCATGCCAGACCGAGTCCTCGACTTGGGACTCACTATCGACGCGCCTATCAAGTTACTTGAAACGCGGAATCAACTCGGAACTTATGCCTGCCTAAGCCATCAATGGGGTTCGATCCAGCCGCTACAGACTCTCAAGGGAAATATTGAGATCCACAAAATCGGTATCCCACTGGAGGCTCTTCCCAAGACATTCCAAGACGCAGTCAACGTGTGCCGACGACTATCGATCCGGTACCTATGGGCCGACACGCTCTGCATCATACAAGACTCGGCCGAAGACTGGCAGCGTCAAGCTGCGGATATGTCCAACATTTACGAAAATTCATATCTTACGATTGCTGCGACCAAGGCAGCCGGCCATGAAGAAGGCCTCCATCCCGAAAACGAAGCACGAGAAATTCATATAGAGCGCATCCCCGCGTCGACAATCGGGCAGGGGATTTCGCAGGATGTCTACGTTCGACTTGATTTCCCAAACAGCAATTATCGCGATAGGGTGCATCACTGGTCATCGATAGGCACAGAACAACTACGCGCCTGGGAGTGGCCCCTGCTCACACGAGCTTGGGTCTTCCAGGAGCGTCTTCTCTCACCACGCATGCTGCATTTTGCTAGCCGTGAGCTCGTGTGGGAGTGTAGAACGAGCATGTACTGCGACTGCGGATGGAATCACGAGAGCACAGATAACCTCGAATTCCGACGGCTAGTGTCTACTCAGTCTATCAAGACGAGTGACTACACACCACAGCAGCTGCGGTACTTGTGGTACGCTATCGTCGAAAGGTACTCACTGGTCATGGGAAACTTGACACACCAGACGGATGTTTTCCCAGCTCTATCCGGATTGGCTAGCCGAACAGCTGGACTACTCGCGGATGAGTATGCAGCTGGTCTTTGGCGAAACAACATCGTTGAAGGACTCTTGTGGGCTCCTGGGTTCAAAATGCCAATTCAAGGCCCCAGACGGCCGAGTAAGTGGGTTGCACCGACCTGGTCTTGGGCATCGGTATTGGGCGATGTTGCATATCAATACAAGATCCGGCCTGGCTCCCATGAAAAGAGGGACCTTCATGAGGTCTATGCAAGCGTGGTCGGTGTATCTTGCAGTCCAACCAGCTCTCAAGCAACCAGCACGATCTCAGCAGCAGTTCTCACACTTTCGGGGTATGTTACATACGGAACGTTACGGATCCAAGAAGAGCGTCAGACTATGGGGTACTCAAACATGGAGCGAGTTTACGCCTCTATTCGGCTTATCTGGAACCACAGTGGTGACTGGGAGACATTCCAGCCTGATCACCCTGAAGATATTGTCGAGGGAGAGCAGGTCATGTGTATGAGATTGGCCAGGATAGGGATGCAGGAATGGTACATGGTCTTGACAGAGGAGGGTCCTGGCTCTGGGAGGTATAAGAGACTGGGGTTGCTTGAAGGACTAGACGTGACGTGGAAGTGGTTCACACCTAAGAGCTGGCGGAAGAGGGCAGAAAACAGATTTTTTGAAGAGAGGAGAGAGATTTCGATAATATGATAGAGGTGAGTGTATTGATACTAACCATAGAGCTAGCTATCTAGCATTTACAGAAGTCGGCTGGCGATTGAAGAAATATTAACAATCATGGCAATTGGTATCATAACTCTGTTGCTCTCAGCCGGATCAGAGGAAACACGTTAACAAAAGATCACGATATCTACACAATATAGACATTTTATCTTGTTTGATTGAGTATCATGTCGTGCTCGCCCGCATTCGCTTGGAATACAACTGCCCCTTGTCCGATGCTGACCCCTTTCGTTTCTACCACCCCCCACCAATCCGGAACTTGACCTTGTCGCCTTGGGCGCCAATGAGGTAGACGAACCTGTTGCGGTTGATCGTGCCATTCAGTGGCTTATCTGCATAAATTAGTTGTTGTCTTGTCAAGTTTTTCTAGAGCTGCCGAGTGCCTGGTAGCTAGCCATGGCAGTGATTAAAATAACTAGAATAAGTCCGACCCTGCTACACAAACGTAAATGTCCCCAGTGTTTTTCCCCCTCTAGACATTTCGAGAAGCCTTTTCATACTATTTTCCGTTCTAGTTCGTCGACGCCATAGCCCCCCCTCGACAAATCCCACCCTTTCAAAAGCACCACGGTAGCTTTCAGAGGGGGCAACAGCTATGCCGTAAATACGACTGGCAACCGAAGCCAAAAATAGAACAGAAATAGGGTTTGTGTTCCCAGTCGTGTCATCGCGTGGAGAGCATGTAGAGGCATTTTTTTCAAGCCTTCAGCCAGCGATGATGGCGCCAATACAACACGACCATGAATTGAGATGTGTCGAATCTTGGCTGCCAGGCATGTTACCCTGAGTGCAAGCAATGGCTCCTTGTTTTCCATATCTTCTGGGGGGAAGTCTTCGGCCCTCCCGACAACTGCGTGCTCTCGGAGGTGTCCGCCTGGAAGTGGATCGATACGACAAGTCACATGTATCCACGACCAAGATGGTCCGACACCGCTCGGTTCTCGGGGCTTCTGTTGGTTTGTCACCCATATCATGCCCCTGAGTAGAAAAGGAGCCCATATGCCGGCTAAAAATGCCACTGCGTCTTGTGCTGGATGGTTGAGGCGAGGCCCATCACGGCCTTTAGCCGATCTGACCCAAACGTTAAAGAACACCTGGAGTACCTTTCCACAATCTCCAGCCAGTAATTATGCGCCCGCGTCGCACTCTGTTCTGCATCCTCAGGTTGGTCACGACCGTCCAGTACTGTCCGGAATAGCTGACCTGTTTCTGTGTCTTTTCTCTCCTGAGCAAGCTTCAAAAGATCTCCCCGGCCAAATTCATCTTTGTGTAATTCACGGCACGTCCAAGTCAAGTACTGACCGAAGCCAATCATCCTGGGGGCAAGAATCCGTTCTTGGGTGACCCAACCCCGGGTGTAGAGCGGCCACTATTTCCGCCACAGTTCGTTGACAGGTTTTGCGGGAGCTGCTAAGATCGTTGATGCATCATCTAGAGGCGATAGAAGTACGGGTGAGTATATCAGGGGATCGCGGAGAGCAAACATGCCAGCGCCACTCGAAGTCGCATCCAGCGATCCCTGATATACATCGCACATTTTTACTGATTCCGCCGCCCAGTCCTCTGGCGAATCCTGAATAATGCATAGGGAATCCACCCAGAGATACCGAAGTCCGATGGATCGACTAGCTGTGATTGCCTGCTGGATGGTTAGAGGCAATAGTGCGGCGTCTATGCCCGCTTCGAGGGTTTTCTTGGTTTCCCTCGTAAGTTTGAAGCAAGCATGCCCTCCCCAGCAGTAGCTCAGAGCCGCGTATCGAGATCCTTGGAGCCTTGATGTGGAGGAAACAAGTCGAACAATCATAGATGACGTGCTCTCACCCAGGTCGAGGAGTCGAGTAGGCAGTCGAGAGGTTGCTGTAGCCGCACAACTATCGTGATGCCTGTCGCAGTCGTTCATCCATTCTCGAATCATCTCAAAGCATTCCGGTGCAGAAGTATTGTTCATAGCTTTATCCCCCACCAGAGGAAATTGCCTTGGTGAGGGGGATCCTGCGTAGTGCTCTTCACCTTGACGAGCCGAGGTCTCAGCGAAGACGGGAATCATTGCGTACATGATCCGACTCCCGCAGTCCACTCTGCCCAAAATATTAATGTCACTATAGCCCATGAGTTCGTCAGAGCCCTCTGGCCAGGCGAAGCGGACCGAGATCGGGCCAGCTTTGGAAAGCATATCCTTCTGACGGGACATACCTGTCGTACGCTCCACAAAAGACGGGTCAAAGATTGCCGATAAAACTATGCCACATCAGGGTGCACAAGTGACAGCCTTCATCCATAGTTCTCTCTAGGTGCTTGCCTTGGTGGTGCGGTAACCAGACTTTGGGGTCCCTGATCCACACATCTTGCAGGTTTTCTAAAATCCATGCTGAGATGGACTTCCACTTGGAACACTGCGCTCCCAGCTTGACTTGGCCGGCTGGCGTCCCATGTCGATCAGGCTTCCCAACGGGGATGAAATCGTTGTACCAATGACGAGGCCGGGTGCGATGGGTATTTGTTGTAGACCCTTTCGAAGGCGCGCCGCCTACCATCGTGCACATTCTCTGCTGTTTTTTCCACGGCCCGTTACCGTACAAGTGAGTGATCTGTAAAGTCCGAGGCGAGAGGTGTGAAAGCGACTAGAGAGATTGATCAATATCGATACCCAAGCCCCTGAAAATCATTATACTGTCTTACAAGCGCAGTTTCCTTTACTGAACGGCCGAGAGGCTTTGCGAGCCTTCCCAATGTGGTCTCGATCTTGATGCAGGGTTAAAAATGTGGTAGCATTGGGTTATGTTGCTATAGGTGTGGACAGACGCTGTTTTCTTTGTTGTGGTGAAGGCAAGCTACCCTTGACGGAGCAGTTTCGCACCGCGGATAGAGGCAAGGTTAAGACCTGAGAATGCCGAAGGACCAAGTCGAGTTGACTTGACGATGGCGATGATTTCATTTAGTAGGCTGCGAGACAAGGCATAATTCCATCTCAATTGTTGTAATTAGGCAACGAGGCGTTGGTCCGCAGCCAAGAGACACGTGGATAACAGCACCAAACGCTAGGTAGGAAGAAAAAGCCATACTTGATGCTTTAGAGGCACTCGAATTCTGCCCAGGCTCTTTCAGGGGTGCGAGTGGTAATACTGCTATTTCCCGACCGATGCTTGCTGGTGAAGAACGAGCAAAGTTGGGATCTGGTAGGGGGATGGGCTCGGTGGACTTGGTGGGGCGCCATCTCAAAAGGGCCACCCCAACGCCTCTATATCAACCACTTCGGCGTGGTTTCTCACCTTGAACTGTAGGTAGATAATGCTTCGAGTGAAAGTAAAGGCTCGGTCAGCCAAAAAAAAATTAATTATCAGCTGACAAAACAAAAAACAATTCTGCTCCTGCTGGGGGTCGAACCCAGGACCTTGGCATTTCTTCCAATTGGTGTCGAAAGTATAAGAGCCACTTCATAACCAACTAGAACACAGGAGCATTACTCCGTTTCAGGAACGTTTTTCTCGTGCAGGAGTTTATTTTCATATATAACCCCATCGCATTGTGCCATAGCAGCCGAAAGAGGCCAGGTGATGCTTAAACTCACTTCAACAGTCCCCATCCCTAAGTTGCTAAACATTTCTTCATTTTATATACACCCAGTATCATTTGCCATTTTCACTATTTTATTTATCCACATTCGGTCTAAGGAATTAGCTAATTGGAGAGGACATTGCTATAGAGGCGACCCTTTAGCCATTAAGTCCGGGTATCATACGAGGTGCCATATAAACAGCGCTTAGCCCGTGGACTCGGACCTCCTTCGGCTTGAAAAGTTGCTCTTGGGGTTGGCTTGAACCCCGGCGACCAACCCTGCTTCATCGTGTCCAAGATCACTCACATCCTCACGAGGTCCCTTGGGCGACTTTGTAGTATCGACGTGAAAGGACCGCGTCATCATAATTTCTCCACGCCCGAAGTCTCCATGTGTTGAATGGCTTTGGTTGCCATAGTAAGGATATCCTTGACGTCGGACGATTAGAGCGCTTATAGATGGGAGGCATGCGCAGATCAAACCGATCCCCGCCTCGGCATTACTGTGTTGATTAGTCCCTTGATCAAGTGTTACAGGAATTGGACATACCCGGATAAGATGACTTTGGTGAAGACGATGGTCTGATTCGCTGACTTGCCCTCGTGCAAGATCATAGCCAGCCGATAGATGCTGAACCCCGTTGCGACACCTCCGGCGCAAAGAATACCAATGACGCGAAGCCTCTTCCGCTTTGACAGCTGCAGTGACCACGTGAGTGGAGTTGGCAGCAGCAAGATGACCAAGTCACTGATGACGCTGATGATAGCGTCGGCGGTGATGATGGCGCTCTGGTTCAGACATTTATCCGTCTCTCCGTGCCAGTATGCGCTGATGGGCCAGCAGATGAATATCTTGATAAAGAGACCGGACACGTAGTATGCGACGAGCATGCCTATAAAGATGTAGATGCCGATCGTGGTCTTCTTGTGGACGGACCCAAAGACTCGGATAATGATGAAGAGGAGAGCGAGCTTGACGGTCAGGGCCATGGGGGCGTAGAAGATGGTGGCAGCGTATCCGGACTACAAATGGAATGGTTAGCGAGATCCTGTTGCCGTAGAGTCTTTACTTACTCGGAAGAATATTGGTGCATAGTGCTTTGGTACTTCCCATTGATTGAGTCCACCGCCATACGTTCCAGCTAAGTCGAAGTTAGTGCTGCTATGAAGTGTGACGGGCACATATACGCACCAACACAAGCCGTGATACAATATCCCAGCATTAAGATCTATACACCAGTGAGTTCAGAAGAACTAGGGCAGGGGAGATTATAATGCCATACGTAGGAGGTATATGTAGCCACTATTTACCGTGAGTCCTCAACATCAAAGCAGCTATCCTCCAGGAAGCTTACAATCATCCCGAGTAACTCCTCCTCCCATCACCCTTGACTTTGCAAAGAACCGGGTTGCAACAAAGGCCGACACGAAGGCAAGGGTAAGGGCTTGCGTGACATAATTGCAAGTCTTTAGCACGTCCTGTGGGTGGTCCAGGTTCGGCTCCACGCCCGGAGGCGGAGGTGCCGCGCCGGGGAAGCTCATGATCGAAAGATCAGGTCCTAACAGACCACTTGCAAAAACATAGAAATGATTGTGAAGACAATGTGAAACGGAACAAGCTCGAGGCGTTCGACTTCGATCTTGAGTTGGACGAGGGACCAGTTTTCATATCAGCCTCATAACCTGCCTGCTCGACATAAAGTTTGACAGGTCGTTCGGCAGTCAACTAATTACGCCTAGCCGAGGGCTGTAATGGCAGTTCCACAGACATTTCGGCACAACTGTGGGTTCGATCTGCAAACAAAGAGGCACAAGATCATCTAATGTCGCTTTAGCTCAAGTCTGCCCCTCAAGGTCAATGCGACTTTCGGACAGTCCGGATGCCACCAAGGGCTAAGTATTTGCATTATCAAGTTTTTATCCAAAATGACGAAAGATATAGCCTATGCTAACAACAAGAAAATCCATGCCAGTTGTGATCTTCCCGGAGCCTCGGAGGTTGAGGTTTACAGTGACTTGGCTCTTCGGGAGTTGTAGGATCATCAGGAGCATGCATTATCAACGTTGCATCGGGACCCTGGCTAGCGTTTGAGGAATTTTTACAAGCGCGGATTTGCGCTCCGTTGGAAGAAGGGATCGGCACTCATGTCCGGGCCGGTGGAGAGGGATCGAAACGAAACAGGTTCGGCAAACGCGTTTCATGTGATGGAGTATATGATGAATTACTTAAAAGCGGGCGTTGACCTTCTTTAATGGTCTTGGTGGCGGAGACGGTTTTGAGGCAATTTACATGTGATGTTACAGCGATAGCTGATGAATTGTGAGATATCTTGAAATACTCACATTACGAGAGTTTTGACTAACAGCTTATTATTCTATATAGAGAAAGCAGATCAAGTCACAGCGTTACTTTGAAGCATTTGCTTAACAGAAGTTACCGACTCAACCCCATCTTTTCACAATATCCTACATGATGGGTGATATTCTCAACTCTGGGCCAGACTCCCAGCTATTCCAGCCTCTCACCATTGCCAATGGCAAGATCCAACTCAAACATCGAATTATCCTTGCACCACTCACAAGAAACCGAGGTACTCCCCTGAACAAAGAGTCCACTCCTGAAAACCCTAATCGGATCTGGGTTCCCAATGACTTGATGGTGGAATACTACACCCAGCGAACAACAGAAGGAAGTCTTATAATCTCTGAAGGTCTCCCACCATCTTTGGAGGTAAGTCTTGACTCTGAAGCTCCAAGTGTCACATGACTAACAATATTAGGGAAATGGAATGCCCGGCGTGCCTGGAATCTTTCTCCCAGAGCAAGCCGAGGGTTGGAAGAAGATAGTAGATGCGGTCCATGCCAAAGGCGGATATATCTACGCCCAGCTCTGGCACTCAGGACGAGCCAACATTCCCCAATTGACGGGCACACCCATTGTTGCCCCCTCTGCTGTTTCTTGGGACGACCCTAACGAAACCTTTTCCTACCCAGCACCTCACACCACGACCCCTGTCAAGCTTGCGGACTATCCGCCCATTGAACTCACAATTGATCACATCAAGAAGACCATCCGCGATTACTGCAACGCCGCCAAAACAGCGATGGAAGTCGGCTTCGATGGTGTCGAACTCCACGGAGGAAACGGATACCTACCCGAGCAGTTCCTCTCATCCAACTCCAACAAACGAACCGACGCATACGGTGGCACAGTTGAGAAGCGATGCGCCTTTGTGCTCGAGCTTATGGAGGAACTATCCAAGACGGTCGGGCAAGATAACCTGGCTATTCGACTTACCCCATTCGGCCTGTTCAACCAAGCCCGTGGTGAGCAACGAGTCGAGACCTGGGGTCACCTCTGCCGGGAATTGAAAAGCCGTTTTCCTCACTTGTCCTACGTGAGCTTCATCGAGCCGCGATACGAGCAGATCTTTTCCGAGGCCGAGAAGCAAAAGTTCCTAAACTCCTGGGGTCTTCCGACCGTTGACTTGTCTCTTTTCCGGTCCATCTTTGGCGACACGCCTTTCTTCTCGGCTGGCGGTTTTGACGATGGTAATTCTTGGGGTGTGTTGGAGAGCGGCAAGTATGATGCGTTGTTATACGGCCGGTATTTCATCAGCAATCCGGATCTAGTGGAAAGGTTGCGAAACGGCTGGCCGCTGGCACCGTATGACCGGTCGCGTTTCTACGGGCCGTTTGAGGATCCTACTATTGGATATACCGACTATCCTGCCTATCGGAAATAGGTGTAGGTGTGAGGTTGAACGTTATGTTGTACTGCGCAGGATAGGTAGAATCACATAGAACCCGTTGCTCAACGGGGATTAATAGCGCAACTGCACTTCTACCTAAACTATAAATCGGGCAATAATTGCATTCTTGTATGCAGTTATTAGGACCAAAAAGGAAGGTCGATGTGATCAAAGCTTCGACAGTTGGTCAACTCCTCATTCGGGTTCAGATCTGGACCCGACCCTGAACTACAGCACTCGGCCGTGGATATCAGCGCGTCGTTGATGATACCATCCCCCGCTAGTTGGTGCAAATATCTCGCTAATCCTTGTCTTCGAACCCAGTTGGGTTATCGGGGCCGGGGAATTGCCTGAAATGAGGAGAATCGGAGCATTGCCGATCGCTTTGCGGGGTCTACTTGGCTCGAGCGATAGACGATGGGGTGAGCAGTGTTGGCGTGATTGGATACTGAAGTGAGGACACTGAATAATAAATACCTCTCGTGTTCCCTGACCTATCTGCTTTCACGACAGTCGGGGTAGTCAAGATGAAGATTTCGCAGCACATCATTAACCTCGCCGTATGGCTGGGCCCTTACCCACAAGTTGCCGGAAAGCCATACAACCCCGTCAAACTCGCTGGCTATGGCAGCTTTTCAGGTACCGTCATCAACAGCACATATACAAAACAGGAACTCCCAGCTCCCGTGGATGCCTGGCTTGGTATCGACTATGCATCTCAACCAACCGGCTACAATCGCTTCCAACCAATAGACTGGCCAGCAAAGTTCAAAGGAATCAAGCGTGCCGATAGTTACGGAAAAGCTTGCATCCAAGAAGCGACTTCTCGACTTCCAGTTGATGCTCAAGACGAGGCCTGTCTCAACTTCAACGTTTATCGAACTCAAGGAGTGCCTCTGAGCAAGAAACTCCCTGTGCTGGTATGGATCCACGGCGGTGCCTTTTACTCCGGAAGCTGGGCTAGCTTTGACGGTGCCGCTTTTGCAGCGTCATCTAAAGTCCCAATCGTCGTTGTCAACTTTCATTATCGTGTCAACTCATTAGGATCTCTCCCATCTGCTCTTTTTGAGGAGGAAGGCTTGTTGAACCTTGGAATCCGAGATCAGCATCACTTCTTGGAGTTTGTTCAGAAACACATTGGTTCTTTCGGAGGGGATAGAAATGCCGTGACTATCGGTGGTCGCTCCGCTGGCGGACACTCTGTGGGAATTCACTACTTCCACAACTACGGCAAGGACTCAAAGCCATTATTTGCACGAGCAATTCATCAGTCGGGCTCTGTCACGTCCAGGGCGTTCCCCAACGCAACTTATCCGCTCTACAAACGCCAGTATGACGAGTACTTGACCTTTCTCGGATGCGATAAGGCCTCGACAAACGAGGCTACTCTCAACTGTCTTCGAGAAGCAGACATCGACGACATCAGGAACATTAGCACCAAGCTTTACAACGACTATGACCCGCCGCTGACCTGGCCCTTCCAGCCTGTGCATGGAGGTCCTCTATTTGAGAAACCTGGCTCGCAGTCCGGCTATGACGGGACCTTTTTCCATGTCCCAACCATCACATCGACGACTACCAATGAAGGCAAATTTTACACGCCAGGAGACCTAGAGACCAATGACCAGTTCTTGGACTATCTCCATAACATCTCGCCGGCCTTGACAGCAGACGACATATCAGAGTTGAATTCTCTGTACCCCGACCCGGCAACCGATCCCACCTCGCCCTTCGCCAACTCTCCAAACAGCACGCAATACGACCGCATCTCAGCTGCATGGAGTGACTACGCCTACATTTGCCCCGGCCAGGAAACAGCATACCGCACTTCCATTGCCGGCGTGCCGACCTGGAAATTGCGGTTCAACACCAACAACAGTTTTCCCGCTTGGCAAGGAATTCCGCATACGTCTGACGCGTCATATACTTGGAACGAACCCACAACGCAGTACCCGGAGATTGGCCACATTTACCATGCGTATCTGGCGAGTTTCGTGGCCACAGGAGATCCAAACCGTCTCAGATACCCCGGTAGTCCGAAGTGGCCTGTGTACGACGGCAAGAAGGATGAGCCGTCGCAGTTGGTTGTGCAGCCTAAAGACACAAAGCCGGAGAAGGATGTGATTCGCAAGAAGGCGTGTCTGTACTGGAGAGACCCGGAGAGAGCACCCAGGCTCAATAAGTAGTCCTTCACGTGTACGCAGTCTGAAAGGTTGTTTTGGGACAATAATCTGTTGAACCCGAAACACGTAGACTTGAACCAACGTAAACATAGAGTTGAGCATGTCGCGTGTGACACGATAGCATGCACCCGGTGATGGACCCTCACGTTTTAGCGCTGCTATTTGGGAGCTACCGCACTGTTGGACTTGGCATTCAGCCCCCACGGCGCTTCTGCGAACCACCTGGTGGGCCCCGGCCAACTGTAGCCGCGCGGCGTAAAAACTACCTACCGGAACCCCCCAGTTCGTGGCTATCGCTTGAATTCGACGACTCTCTTGGCTAAGTTTATGAAAAATTACTGTAAGAATATCAATGGCTTACCCAACATCCAGTCCAAGTTTTTCATAAATAACCGTAAGTTTCGGTTCCTAAGTCCCGTATTTTGAGCTATTACGCAACCGCGCGGCGGATCGCGACGGGACTGATTTTACGCGCCGGCTTGCCTGTGCGCCGAGGAGTGACTGTTGGGTCTAATTCTGGAACCACCTCCCGTTACCTAACCAACATCGATTTCTACGACACATGTTGGCCCTAAACATGGACCTGGGCAGGGGATGTCGGCGCGTACTCTGACAAGCCAATAATCCAGTTCACGATCCGGCTTCTAAAAATATCGAGGCCCAACACAGCAAGCCTCTATAAGACACGACGAACAAGCCCTCTCTATCCGCTGTGTTCCTCGTTACACTTTGCTTCATCTCATACCCGCACACACATACCCGTCATACACAACACAGTTCCTTATCACTTCCAAGTTTGTTTACCATGTCAGCGCCACAGAAAGTTCCCGCCACGCCGCAAGAGTGGGCTGCGGAAGCTGCCAAATGGCACGACCCGGCAGCCATGGACATTTCCGGCATCGGCCAGGGCGCTTTTGGGTCTGCTTCCAAGCTCAAATACCAAGACTGGCTGCTTCTCAAGGTCGTCTGGAAAGTGACCGATGGCCAGGTCACGCATCAGTCCATCTTTGGAGAGACGAGAGGCGCGAGACTCCGAGACCGGGCCAAGGCCGTGCTCTCCACTCAGCCGTGGGTGCAAGCTCTGAGCAGCAGGCATGCCAGCCCTCTGCAGTGGTCGTACTTGGCTCCGTGGAAATTGAGCTTCGACGACATCGTGAAGAGATCGCCAGCCGTGGCAGATCTGACCCCTGAGAAGGCTTACGGCGATGCCGACCCTTTTCGGGTGCTCATTGAACCCTCCAATCCCCGGGCTCGTCCCCATCGCACCGTCGACCCCAAGCACGCACAACAGATCGCTGAAAGAGAAGCCAGAAACCAGCTCGTCGACAGCTACGTCGGCGCCTCTGGTCGCTCGGGTTCCTCCCACAGCCAACAATCGCATGTTTCGCAGGAGCGGAGTTCCCAGCTAGGCTCATCATCCGGTTCACCTGGCTCTCTTCGGGGCAGGTTGGGAAGCTCGTCGCCCGGATCTGGCACAAGTGCCGAGGCTAGGCTAATCAACAAACACCGTCCGGATGAGGCGCTCATCAACATGTCCCTGATCCTCCTGCTTCAGGGCGTGTGCATGTCTTTGCTGGAGGAGACGCATGCCAATGCATACAGCTGGTCTATCCTTCACAAGCAGTTTTCTGTTGGTTACCCCGACCCCGACGACAGCAGGTCAGGCCGGACCAAGATCCTCACAGCTAGAACAGATGGATGTCTGCAGGCCAATCCATCCGGCGGGGATCCGGACAAGGGCGACACTCTGGCCATCATCGAAGTGAAGCCGTATCGTCGCCTGAGACCTGCTGCCAACGCCACGTCAGTGCGCATTCAGGAAGGAGCTGAGATGGCGGCCTGGATCTCGACGGAAAGTATGAAAGGTCGGCTGCCATCCCACAGCGAGAACAACACGTACCGGTATGTACAATGTAGAGGATACGCACATCGGATGCTGACTAAATGCGTAGGCGGCTCCTCGTCTCGCAAGACTTTGACGAGGTGTTCATAACCGTTGCAGAGTTCGACGACCTCTACATTCAACATATCACGGGCAACAATATCAACTGGTCTATTGCCCCCAAAGGTACCCCCCAAGCCTCGCCGTCGAGAGGTCCGCGATCAGAGAGTCTGGCTCCGCGGGATGAAGAGGCTCGAGGAAGGACTGGGGGTACCCCTCAAGCTTCTCCATCGCGAAGCCAGCGATCAGATGAAGAAGCACGAGGCAGGGCACTACAGCAGCAGCAAGACACCAAAGATAAAAAGTCCTCGTCGGGTATTTTCAAGGCCTTCAAGTCCCGCTCGTCATCCAACTCTTCATCCAGCCCCTCTTCCAGGCCATCGGGATCTTCAGCACAGCCGCCGCCTGCTGCTGGAACGGACCCAGCACAACTCGCAATCCGAAGCCGCAGGCAAACGCCACCCGGTGGCCCCCCTGCTTCAGTCGCGCCAGTCACACCCGGGAGGTCACAAGTCGCAACTCAACCCCGCAGACAAACACCCCCCGGTGCTCCAGTCACCCCGAGCAGGCTCCCGGCACAGCCTGCGATTCAAGGCCGCAGGCAAACGCCCCCCGGTTCGACGGGCGCGCCTTCAGTCATTCCAACCACCCCAACCAGATCACCACGGCCGATAGAACCCCCTCAGGCGCCCCGGCAGAACGTAGATGCGTCCAAGAGCATCGAGGGCAGCGACAACACTGGGTTTTTGCGAATGCATGAGTACAAAGGCTTTCGGCTTACAGATTGGAAGGATTTGCAAGAGCTAATACTTCTACTATATTCACTAACCGAAGACCTCTGCAAGGATGATGCGGCACACCGGCTTGACTTTGACAAACACGGGCTATCAAAGCAAGGGGGCCCCGCGGGCGGCGAAAAGGACGGGACTCGGTGAGGCGACATGAACTTGGGCTATAGAAGATCGGGCTGTAAATACTCTTATGCTAGCTTTTTCATACGTTTATCTTAACATGAGTCACGATGTGAGGTACTCTTGTGGTTTTATGCCCCCATAGCGACGTTTATCATGTTTTCTGTCATCTCAACTTGATGGTTCAAAGAAACGCCGTCGGGAGCAAGGAAACCAGCGATGGTAGAAAAAAACAGGACTCGGAGAAAGCGGCCCCTCATAGCAAATCTAAACTTAGGTTAATTGTGAGCAAAAGTAGATGAGGCTCTGAATACACCTATGATGGACCTTCCATAAACTTACCCTAACCTAGTAGTTGGTTTAGGGTAATAGTTGTCACAACAGCTCGAAGTCCCGAAATAGCGCATTGAGTGTGAGGGTTGAATGAGCCTTGTTCTTCTACAATCAAAGGGAACAATGAAGCTATTTAAATATGCCGCGCAGGCCCACAAAAGGCTTAGTGCTCAGCCAATCAGATGGGCGCCCTATTGTGACAATAGTCACGATATGAGCCATTCCGGCGTTTTTTGATCCAGTCTTCGGCGCGTAAAAAAGTCCTATTTGATCTGCTGCTCAGCTACAGTGGGTACATACTTCAGTCTGTGGGCTTGGCGGCCCACCTTACGGGATGGTCCGCAGAACAGCAAGGCAGGTCTCACAAGCTTCAATTAGAAGCGCTACGACAGTGGGGTCAATAGAGCGGTGGGTATTCCGGTAGCGTGAGAGAGCTTCCTTTGAGCCCAAGTCATTAATTCAGGGGACCTAACAAATCTTCTGGCAGAGAAAGTGCGTGCCAACAGTCCCTCCCGACCACTAACGCCACCCAATGTCAAACCTATGTACTAGAATGCTATGAAACAAGGTCCATCTATCCATAGAGAGATGCTCCTGGATGTTCTGCTCAGGCACGGCTTGATAGTTTATCGAACGGGGATCGTCTGCGGGCGGACCTCTGTTGTGCCAGTCGCCTCGACAGGAGCAGAAGCATCATCTTTGAAGGGTTGGTCCCCCGACACGGGAAGCCGAGTATCGCCGACAGCCCTGCTGTTCAACCATCGGATAATGAGTCGTACCTCTGGAGAAACGACTCGAGTGTGGAAATCGACAAGTCGCGACGCCCGAACGACAATTCGACCGCTGCGAAAATATGCCTGAATGACCCGTGCCGAGAACCGAGCGTGAAAGCTAACGACCAAGACCTGCAGGCAAAGGTTAGAACTCGCAAAGTCAGCCAGGTGTCTTTGTGAGGATAAAACACACCGGACAGACGTCATGGTCTATGTACTGAAGCGGCGAGCGGATTTGCGCCTTCAGAAGGACAACCGCGATCAGGAGTTCGCTGCGGAGCAGTCCTTGGTGGCGCGGCCGGCTCGCATCGTAGACGGTAGCCATGGCATGGGGAATGTTAGGGTGGGCGACAAATCGCTCGCCTTCTCCTAACCACATGTAGAATTTGCCGCTCATGAAGTTATTCCAACATGGCCGGCCGTCTTCAGGAGAATGCCAGACCTTGAGGCAATCTGGGCGTTTGCAAAGAGGGATGTTTCTATGCCAAATGTCAGGAGTCATGCCCGGAGGAACTAGATGCCGTCTCTTACTCGTGAGGCTGCCAACTTGAATCCGCCTTGGATACTGCCTCGGTGCAAAAGCCCCCGCGCGTCCGGGCGTCGCCGACGGCAGTCTCGGAAGCAGCCTGGTAAAGGCCCAGTTCTGCATCCCGGAGACGATGATTCTCGATGGGGGCCTCTTGAGGCCACCTACAGCGCTCCAGTCCCTCTGTTTGGAGCAACACCTCCAAACCGTACTCCATGTTCTCGACCGGGCCGGGGAGGAAGAAGCGAGGGTCAAGGTCGATGGGGTCATCTTGGTCAATGTCGAATGGTGACCCTCGCACAATCGATATTTGCTCAAGGGTCTCGTCGTCGAACTCAATCGTCTTCCGCCGTTTCTCTAGAGCTCTTTGGATTCGGTGGAGCTGCTTGAACTCATTCCTGCGCAGCGGGAGGCGAGGGTGGTGGCGAGTGTTGTGGGAGCTCCGATGCTCGTCAATCCGGCTCGTCGGGTCCATCGTGAACGGGTACGCTATGCTCGGTCGATATCGCTTCTGGTTCAGGGTGCTGTAAAAGAAGAGGAGGTTCGGCGGGCGCTCTCGTAGCTGTTGTCGTATTCTCTTTGTTGGTCGATGGTCGAATTGTTTGTTTGTTGTTTGGGGGCGATGACGCTGATTGGCACGAGTCTCCACAGCGACGCGTGACCGCTACTGGCTCTTAACGCGTTTAGCGAGTAACCCGCTGTAAGAACATAACCCAACACAGACACTCAATTTTTGCAATTCTTGACATGATGTCACTCATAACTGTGCTATTGTTGACGTAGTGGAAGACATGTGTTAACATTGGGCCCTCGTGAACGTCACATTGGATAGCTCAGGTGGCCTTCTTATGTGGCAATTGAGTGAACAATTTGGACGCATCGTTTTGAGCACCAAAAGGACTCTATTCCTATCATTCAACCTTTTATTCGGGGAATGATATTCTAATCTATTTCAACGTAATCATACTATCGCCTACCACTATCTAGGTAGCGACGGGTTGAGCCCTACTCTGCTCAACAGACCCCGACTTTGTCGAGTTGACAAACTCCTCGCTAAAAGCATAGTCGTTATACCCCGTGTTACTCTTAGCAGTATAGAAGAACTCCCTGTCGTAAGGCGTCAGGGGAATCCCATTCTTGACTCGAAACACCAAGTCCGGGTTCGAGGTGAACCATCGCCCAAACGCAACCACAACATCCCACTTCTGATACTGCTGATCGATAGCTTGGAAAACATTGTCAGGCACGTAGCCACCGCCGACCACCACAGGGGATTGGTTATTCCATAGCTCGAGAATAAAGTCTAGGCTCTGTTTCTTCTGCCCGAACGGGTTGACTTGGTCCGAGGGCTTGTTGGGAGCTGCGTCTAGAATGGCAGGGTTGCCGCGCGGTTCGACGAGAGAGATGTACGCCAGCTTGTAGCCAGCCTTCTTGAGCTCGCGGATGATGTAGCCTGTCTGCTCCCACGTGTCAGATGAGTAGGCGGTTTGGTAGGTTGCGAAAGGACTGAGGCGTATGGCAGTCCTTTCAGCACCAATCTCTTCAACCACAGCCTTGACGATCTCGAGCAGGAAGCGGGCTCGGTTCTCAACAGACCCTCCCCACTGATCAGTTCGGTCATTAATGCTGTCGCTGATGAATTGATCGATCAGGTATCCATGAGCGCCGTGGATCTCAACGCCGTCACCGCCCGCGGCAATGACCTTCTTGGCAGCAGATCGAAACTCTGCGATCTTCTGCCAGATTTCCTCCTCGGTCAAAGCCTGAGGAGGGATACGTTTGCCTTCCAACTGTTTGTTGCTGCTGGAGATGTACTTGTACCCACGACTCTCGAGGTAATCGGGATCGCCCGCTCGGCCGAGATCCCAGAGCTGCTGAAACATGAAGGAGCCTTTAGCATGAACAGCATCGTAGACGTGCTTCCAGCCCTCGACCTGTTCGGGGGATGAAATTCCGGGAACGCTGGGCATTGACTCGGCGGCTCTGGAGACGCTGGTGGCTTCGCTGATGATGAGAGTTCCCGGCGTGGAAGCACGGTCGACATAGTGCTGGGTCACGATGTCGAGGGGGACGTGGTCGTCATCGCAGCGAAAGCGAGACATAGGCGCCATTGCAATCCGGTGGGAGAGTGTGATGTTGCCCAGCTTAAGAGGCTGCCATAGCTTTGACTCTGGGACAGACATGGTGAAAATGGTGATAGAGAGGTGGGATGATTGGAGATCAAGATAGAAATAGTTGTTAATTCAATGAAGCACAAGGCACGTAGAATGATTGAGCTGGTAGAATTCTTCACGTCTTTATAGATTTCCTCCTTACGCGTTCATCGGTCTTAAGCTCATAGTCCGTCTCGTATAGACAGACATTCTATTAGTCGACTGATCTATGCCCGGACTCTGTCCCCACTGCCGGAGCAAAGGTCTTGCCGGAGTAGGGCGATTCCCAAGCATTATCTCCGCGCGGCTTGAAGTTTTCCCATCACCAGCATGGATTGGGCGTTGGATTTCTAAGCATTGCCGAGTTCTGCGACGTCTCGGAGTGGATAAAACCCAAAGCGAAATGGCATCGGATCTCCAGGTGTGGATCAACCTGAGATGATAGAAATCTGAAGCAATCTCGAAGCTTGTCAACTAGTCTCGGACAGGGTTTAGTTGCCGTATGACTCCGGAACCAGAAACTCGACCGTGAAACTGTCTATGGTGGTTTCTTAATAATCTTCACGGTTCCTCGTAGATCTGATGAGCCCTGCAACGTTAAGTCCGAATCAAAGCTCGTGGGGGTCGCCCACGCTACCGTACGAACTGGCCAATTGGACAACACGAAAGAGCGGAGAGCAAGGGGTGAAGCCCCCCCACATGGAGTCGTGAGTTTATTTCATCTTTCAGGGTAGGAGAATGGCGACATACCGTATGCCGACCCAGTATCGGCCTGATATTGATTGGTGATTAGAAATACAACGTCCAGCATTATGCTCACTTCTAGCATGGCCTATGGCTTACGTTCCAAGCTAGTTACGCTTGCCCGTTAGATAGAGCCTTGAGAACGCCGCAACTGTATTAAGATCAGATGATGTTTCTCTAAACTGTTTAAGTAGAGCTTATGGTATCACGCCACAGAACATGTAGCTTCAACAAGACAATGCAAGTAAAAGTAAAAGGGGGATATCAATATTTGTAGAGTAACTACTCACTAAAAACCTTTTGACAGATCACGGACAAAGCTTCGGAATTGGCACCCATATTCCGCAGCCCAAAACTGACACACTCAACACCCCATGTACTTGAAGTTTCAACGAACCGAGTACGCCACCAAAGTTTCCTCTTCCATTTTCATCCTCACAGTCGAACTAAAAAGAATGAATGCCCTGACCATATCCAAACCCAGGAGATTGCCATCGAGACTGACCTTGCTCACAAACATCAAACCGAAAGATGCACCGTCTCTCCGTCATGAAAAGAAGAACAAGGAAAAAAAGAAGCCATAACCATCAACTAGTCGACCTCGAGTCGTTTAACCACCGGGTCTGCCATATGAAGCTCAGCCACTGCGCTGTGAGGTCCCGTTTGGTCTGCCAGAGCCAGAAACCTGTGACTCTGCGTTTTGATGGAGCACGTCCATGAAGCTCTCGCTGATCTCCGATTCTGGGGAGGGCTCGATAGCTCCAGCGTGGTTATTGCCCTGTTGCCAGATCATGTTAACGTGGAAGTGCGGGACCTGCTCATCTCTGGGTCTGGAGGTTGAACCATGCTCCATCAAGGCGCCAGACATCTGTGCATTCTGTCGGTGTGCGGCAGTGTTTGAAAGTCTGTTTGTTTCGTCTTCATCTTCGTCATGGTTTTCTTCGTCTCTCTGCGCGTGTCCGTGTTCCCCGTCGCCGCTAGCCATATCTTCATCATCATCATCATCAATGATAATGACCTGACCTGAAGAAAAGTTCCTCATCTCCAAGATCAAGGGCTCGAGCTTGACCCTCGGTGTGGCTTGTCGTTGGGCATCGGGAACCTGAGGAGAATCGTCCTGGGGAGAAACGTCGTCTCCATCCTGATCAGGAGAATGATCCTGGTCAACTAAAGGGGGCGTTGTTAGACAAAGACTCTAGTGGAAGGACAGGGATCGAAAGTCTGACTACCTTCCTCACTTGAAGCACTGCTCTCAGTAAAGACGGTGTTGCACCGCGTGGGCTGATCTTCTCTCTGACGAAAATCTTCAACAGTGTGTACATTCTCAACACGGGGATCGTAAGAGTCGTAGCGTCTCAGATTCCAAACAGGAATCCAAGCAACCTTGTTGTGATCCGGGAACCTCTTTTCCTTGAAGAAAATGACGGGGTAGTACCGGCTACCGATCCGAGGACCCCCATCCTCATAACCCTCAGCCCAGCCGATAGGGCGGTGTGGATTCGCACGCTTGTCGACGACGTAGCACTTGGGGACCCTGGCTTTCATGAGCCCGGTCTCTGAAAGGGTATGGTTGAAGCCGAGCCGGTCATATTCTTCCCAGGGCAGAATGATACCTGGACAGCGACGGCGGCGTTTACCCTCAGGCCAAATGACAGTGTATATCTCGCCTGGTTTGATGTTGTTGATGTCAACTCCTAAGATGCGAGTCTCCTTGGGGCTCTTTTGACGATTGGACTTGGATCCCGATGAGCCCGCTGATGAAGGCTGATTGGTCCTTGAAGATTGACCAGCTGTTGAGGATTGGCTGGCTGATGAAGGCTGGCTTGTCTTGGACGCAGTCTCGGTTGTCGAAGATTTGCTGGCTTTTGCAGCTCGCTTGGCACCTGGCTCGGGGTCAATCTTCCCCCAATACCACCCAGGCAGCACACCAAAGCCATTGTCAAAAGCAGCTTGGGCGACATCGTTGTTCCTCTTCATTTTATCCACGTCGCAATTCAGCACACGAGTACCAAGCGTTTTGATCGCCAAGAGCTCTGTCCGCGGCATTCCTCCATGGTCGGAATAAGTACTTAGATGCTTGGCAGCAGCCCTGATAGGGTCGGTGCCCTTGGTGCCCAGATGCAATCGGTGCTGCTCACACTCAAGGATGTAGAAATTGCCTCGGGCTCGTGGGAACCGGACAATCTTGAACTTGACCTCGGCGTTTCCACCATGGTAGACTTCGTCAAAGTCGATGGATCGTTCGCCGGTGTAGGGGTCCGGGCCTTCATCAGCGGCGGGGTCTGGCTGGTCATGTTGCTCGTGTTGTTGGTCTTGTCGACGCCGTTTGCTTCGTCGAGTGGTATTCGGCGCTGTCCTTGATGGTCTCTTGCCTTGGGGAGCACGGGGACCATGGCGTTGCGTAAAGTCATCCGCCTCATCAGGGTGATCGGCACCAGAGCCTGTCGCTGGCGGCTCCTCTTCCTCCATGCCGAAGCCGTTACCATCTGATTCATGCCCGCCGTCCTGGTCGGGTGGATCATCAGCCTGGGAAGCCGTGGACGATGGTGTAGGATGGGTTCGGCCAATGTTGGGCGGCGTCGACTGGTCTTCAGTATACCGATCGTATGCGTCCTCCCCGTGAAGCCCCATGACCTGGTCGAAAAGTTCCATGGCCCTTTTCTTTGCTTTCTTCATTTTCGCTCTAAGAAAGTCTGCAGGATTTTCATCAATTTGTTTTATGTCGTAAGTGTACTTGATGATCCTGTCGAGTCTGGTTTCCGATGGGGTATTGCCGGGTGGCTCCCTGGCTTCCTCAAGAATGAAGACTTCGTCCTTCATCTTCTCAAATGTGTCTTTGCGCATTGGCTTGATGGAAACGTACGGGTCCTTCAACGCCTCCCGCAGTTCGAAATATTGCTTCATGGAGGCTTCCACCGCAGCGAACCCGGTTGTCGTGGGATCGGCATCACCCATGGCATCAGAAGAAGCCATGGTATCGAGTAAGGTATTCGATAGTGATGGGAACGGTCCCAAAGGCCCCTGTGCCGTAGACACGAGTCGAGTATGTATAGAGTCAAGTTGAAAGGTCGTGCTGGCTGTAGAAAATCTGTCCCTTTGCCCCAGCCTCTTTGCCCCTGCTCGCCCAATAAGCGGCAAACGGGCTAGAGTGTGATCAAACGCTGCCTGTAGGCCCCAGGCATCAGTTGTGTAACGCACTTCGAGATCAAGAGCCAATGAGGATCCCGTGCTACCTGGCAAACAAATTCTGGCATACGACTGTGGCTGGATGAATTGCGCCACGTCTTGTTCTCTCTTGTCTCTTTCTGGACCACCACGTAAATCGAGCGGGGTGGTAGCGCGGGTGAAGACTTTTCACGGCAAAGTGCACAAGTTGTTGGCCGTCCCCTTGCTATTGTCCCCGCCACCAGGCTACACACAGCCATGTGCACTTTGACGGAAGACACGCGTCGCTGAAAGAACGCGGTAGTGCGTGCTTTTCTGCCGCGTTGTCGCGCATGTTTCCCCGTTTGCTTATTACACTGGCATTTATGTCATTAACATCACAGTAGGTAACCAGCCACAACCGCGCATCTGAAACTATTTGTAGCTTGCTTGCATATTCTAATCGACGCAGTGGAGACTCGATCCCATGACGACTTTCTACTCTGTGTGAAGTAGTATGCCGGTTTCGTGTGCGTATAACCGCGGGTCACTGTATGTCGTGCCATCACACGGAGTACACTGCCAACCCTCTCCAGCCCTTCACGTTGCGTGCAACTCTTCACCCCGAAATCGCGTATTCCCACTTGACTCTGCCCAAAGGCAACTCTGTTGTCTTGACAAAATCAAGGACCCTTGCTTTTCTAATGCCCGGGGACGTGACGAATCGCGCAACGAACCTGGTGATAAAGTTGTGCGATAAAACATACCGACTAAGAAAGTAGTACAGTCCGCTTGCCCACGTCTGCAACCTTGTGACCAATGCCGACTGCTTGTAGTCCTTCTCAACGGCTTCCGACCTGTCCTGCTGATATTTCTGGAAAGCTTTGCCAAGTGTGTCGGTGTCGGGTTGTCCTTTTGGTGCGCCAGTGATGGCGTGACGCAACTCGTTGCACAACACAACAATGTCTTGGATGCCGTTGTTGAGCCCCAACCCAGCGTTTGGGGTAAATTTGTGACACGCATCACCAGCTAGGACGATGCGTCCCCAGCTCCAGTGCTTCAAAATGCCCTCGCCGAGGTCGGACATGCCCCATGAGAATCGCTCCTTGACGACGTCCTTGACCTTGAGTGTCTCGTTGACAGGAAGCTCGGCCAATTTGGCAGCAACAATCTCGACATCCTTTTCTGAATAAGCTTGCAGAGTACTCGTTGGCTCGGGTGATTTGTCGTAGAGGAGGATCCAGCCTCGCTCGCGGCCTGTCAGGTACATGGCTGCTTGGTCTTGACTTGTGGTCTCGTAGTTTTCGCCAGGTGCAGAGGGGCGAGGGAAGCTAGCCCATAGGCATTTGTACACGGAGGTGAATGGCTCTTTGGCGTCCCAGTCGGCCTCGGGCTTATCAGCAAGGGCGAGATCTCTCATGATGTTCCGTGTGATGCTGTGCACTCCGTCGGCACCCAAAACGATGGAACCCTCGTAGGCACTGCCGTCATCACAAGTGACAAGAACACCTTCATCATTTGAGGCGATGGTAGCGACTCTCTTGTTTAAGAAGTACCGCTCCTTAGCTTCTTCAGGTAGGTTCTCGAAGAGCACCTCAACAAGATGAGCGCGATGAAATGCCACGAGCCCAACTCCATGGCTACTAACAGTCAGTAGGGGTCCACCGATCATTAATCTTCCGCATAGACAACATACTTTTCTTTCAATAGCTGCAGTTCCGTGCCCCTTTTGAATTGGGACCCGTCCAAGAGAAACCCTTTGGTGTTGAGTAACTCTTCTCCAATCTCCATCAGTTTTTCATACAGACCAAGCTGGTGCATCACCCGCATGTTTTGCGGTGCAAGGACAAGGGCGGCCCCGAGGTCGAGAACGACATTTTCACGACGCTCCAAAACGACAAAGTCGATACCTGCTTTGTATAGAGTGTGAGCCGCCACCAAACCAACGGGTCCACCGCCAACAACAATGACTTTAAAACTAGAGAGAGCCATGAGATGAAGTGTGCTTGTCGTTCAGTTCGGTCTTGGCCGTGTTTCTCCCTAGATGATGAATTTGTGCTAGACAAAATGATGCCATCAAGGGCCACGATTGCGCTAGATTCCACCCGATGGTATCGCCGCCGGGCGTCTTTCGTCTCCCTTTTATCCCCGTTTTTCGTCCGGAATAATCCGCTATCTACTGGGAAAGATCATTCGACTAGAAAATTAACGTATTATTTTCCCACACGAATATCGCAGAAGACGGCATTGCAGGGACACGTTTGCATCACCAACTGTGGGTCGCAGCTGAGGCCCAGGTCCATAGCAAGGCAGGGCAAAGCTGCGCCAAAGCTGAAGAAAACGAGTGGCGCTGACTCCTCAGGTGATACCTGCTATATCAGGCCGGATCTTTCTCGTTCTTTATGCAGTATATGTCGGTGGAACGATCCAGGCTCAGGACCCGAGATTGCCTTATGGGTCGTGGGCAGTAGAGCAACAAACACATTTTGTGACTGTCTTCACATTATTATCGCTGCTTCTAAGCGAAATCAATATCTTGGCCCCTATTATTATGGAATTTAGATATGCCGGAGCGTGGATGACAATATCGGCGTTGATTTTGGAGAGGTTGACAGCTCAAGTCCGATACCAAATCAGCTGTGTAATGACACTACCGCCTACTTGAACCTCGATCGTCTGTAGCAGCCAGAGGAGCCCAAGTCCATCTTTGTGGATAAAAGTCCGAATCTACCCGGATTTCAATGTGTTCGTAAAATGCTGCACCCTTGTTAGGCCTTCTCTTTTGCCTCCGGGTCACTTCCATCCCCTTGTACTGTGACCGTCCTAATCCGAGCCACATCACTAGTCGGAGAAGCCCTGATTACTCTTCGATGGTTCTCGTTCAACCCCATCATGATACGTGGCTCGTCGAAAAACATTTGGTCGACCTCCTCCAAAGTTCGTCCTGAAGTCTCAACACCAAAGACGTAAGCGACGGGCACGAACAAGGCGCAGATGATAGCCCAGATCCAGAAGAAATTTCCGCCAATATTATTAATGCCGACAGGTGTGACCATGACCACAACGAAATTGCTAATCTTAAAATCTTTTAGCGCCTTAGCTGCAACGTTGAGAAGACAAGGCTGCTTACCCAGTGACTAAACACCCCAACAGCGGTCGCTTTATTGCGAACGCGCAAAGGCTGGATCTCAGCCGAGTACGACCAGGAAACAGGTAGGAAACCGAGCACGTAGCAGTCAAGATACAGAAACACAAAGGCAACTGCCGCGGCAGCGTCGGCTGATCGTTGATGCAACAGACTGCCCGAGATGATGAACAAGCAGATTGCACAAGCGCCGGACGACAGCATGATGGTGTTTCGACGACCAATGCGGTCAATGAAGAAGTACGGCGGAGTTGAGAATAGAGCGCATTGAGTAAAGGCGACGCCGGCTAGGACTAGGGATACAACTTGACTATACCCAAGGAACGTTTGAAGGATGTACCCCAAGTAGCTGTATATGTCAGACCAGATGGGTTTTCCGGGGATCGAACCAAACTTACTAGCTCAAAGAATTGATACCACTCCACTGGTTCATCAGATAAGGCCCCATGCCCAACAGCACGCGTTGCAGATTGCGCGACTTGGTGTTATTGCGGAACAATTCGTGCCATGCCGCCTCTCCGGCCTCTTCCTCGAGAGCGATGAACTTGAGAATCTCAGACAACTGGTGTTCAACATCTTCGCTATCAAGAGGTTTGTCTAGAACTCGGGATATTAGACGTCTGGCTTCCTCAACGTCCCCTTTCTTAGCGGTCCATCTGGGACTCTCTGGTAGCCACAGGCAAAGGACCAGAACGATGAAGGAGAACAATATCTGACAAGCAATCTGCAAAATGAAGTGAGCTAGGATGTTGCCTGCCGTCCCAGGGGTGCCATACCGGAAAACGCCATTGCATTGAGCTCTCCGCATATAGCGTGCCCAGACAGACCCAGCTGGCAATTGAGATTCCAACCACAATTAAAGTAGACTGAACGACGAGTAGAGAGCCTCTGTTATGAGCAGGGAGGGTTTCGGACTGCAAGATGGGTACTGCAACGGTGCTGAGGCCGATCCCAATTCCCGCAATGATTCTAGCAACGAACCTGGAGACAACGTACTTGCGTTAGCATCAACAGAGATTCTGTAGATAAGGTCACCAACATTTGAGCGTATGAGTAAGATGCAGCTTGAATTATAGCACCGATGATCACTGAGGCTCCTTAGCAGAGCACTGACGGAACACAAGTTGCAGCTTCATACCAATGATGTTCGCATAGATTATGGACCGCTTTCGACCAATGCGTTCGCCAAATAAAAAGGCACTAACAGCACCAAACGCACAACCAACATCGTATATCGCAGTGACTAAACCGCTCATCGTCGAGTTTGCTGTAGTTGTTAGTATGGGCATGGGTAAACGCAGAGGACTTGTCAACCCACGGTTTCCGAGCATATCCTGAAATCTGGTACCAGCGAGGATGCCACCGAACAAGCCTGTGTATTATTAGCAGATAGTCAGCTAAGCTAACTACTCCCAAGTACCTTGATCATACTACAGAAAGGTCACTTGTTAGCTTGTCTTACACTTGGATTAGTGAAAATCTTACACCAAATAACAAGAAATCAACACCAGACGTCAACAAAATAACCGCCACCAGGGCACGACCCCGAAGTTCAGCAACCATGATGATCCGAATGGCTGATAGAGATTCAGTATGTCAAGCTAACGCCATGGCGAGCATTGATCTTCAAGAAGATTGACATCTTTAATAACCTTCTGCAGGCCCCATGGAGTTACAGGGTTATCATGTCGAGGGATCTGATACTGATTTGCGCCATCGAGCTGAGCTATCACGCTGCCCAAAGATAATGCTATAACCGAGGTGTATTAAAACAAATCTGGTTTTCCCATAGGCTACCCGATGATGCTAGGTGGGACCCGTTGCAGACTCGCGAATCTAAAGCTTGACAGCACGTCATGCCAAGATGAGCCGGTTGCTTGGCTCTCTACGTGGGAATACCGTGTGTTTGGGACGAAAAGCCCAACATCGCTTAGCCAGCTACCAGTTGTGGCGTTAAGCTTGACATTTATCGAACGATATTGGTCAATGCTGAGGAGTGTGGAGCTGATGTCCGTCGAGGAATTGGTGCCGTGTGTGTTGTACGATTCTTGCATATTGATCGTCGCCCCATTCATCAGGATCATATCGGTACAACCCACAGGCTGGAAGATGTTCTGCCAGGATTATGATTTTATCCTCACTATAATACTCTGTCTTCCCTTCATCTGTTTGCTAACCTTCAAAGATGTTGTCAGGCGGAAGTGGTTGATGCTAGCACTGCATTTCGTTCCTACCCTACCTAGTCAAGCTTAAGCATCACACAACTATCATTTCATATTCTTAGGCCCGTAATCTGCATCCATCAAAACCAAGTCTATTGTGTAAAAAGCGCCGTTAAAGTCCCAAAGCGCGAAATCTATAACTGTACCCCATCGAAGATAAAAAAAAAACCCCCAATCTATTCCTTCCCCTTTGTCATCAACACATTCTCATACACGTAAGCCCTTAGTTACAAGGGAAGTGAGCAGAGCGGCCCTTGCCGTTGAGCTTGTTCTCCCAGTTTCCGTGGGCCTCGTCAGTGTCACAGACGGGGAGCCAGACAGTGCCGGGGGCGCGGATGTCGAGGGCGATGAGGTCGTCGAGCAACTCGTTGGCGTTGAGGTCGGTCTCCTCGTCGGGGCGGTCGGCGTTGGTCTGGCCGTTCTTGTACCACCAGGTGTTGAAAGCACTGAAGGAATGTCAGTTAGTACTTACTCTTGGGTAGAAAGTATTAGGTACTTACGCGACAGCGAGATCCTCCTCGGTGACACCTCCCCACTTAGTACCGTCGAGCTCTCCAATACCGGGCAGCTTGGAGTAGTCCCTGCACTTGAAGCCAGTGAAGATATCCTCCTCGACACAGTGCTCCTTGCCAGTGGCACCAACAAGGTAGAAGACCTCATCGAAACCCTTGTCGTCAGAGAAGCACCAGCCGGTGACGTCTCCGGGAACGTGCGAGGGTCGGCCGCCTTCGTTACACTTCTTGTGGGATCGGAGCAGGCTGTATGGTTGTCAGTTGGCGCTCCTAGCACGGAAGAATCATTATAGCACTTACAAGGGCGAGGTCTCGCCGCTGCCAACAGCCCAGGCATAGGGGATAAGCTGGCCGTAGATGGCGCGCTGGGCCTGCTTGTCGATCTCCTCGGCAGACATCAGGTCCAAGTCAGCATCGACAAACTTTCCGTCGGAAATGGTCTTCTTCAGGAGGTCGAGGTTGTCATTGAGGCCGAGGGGGTCACCGCTGAAGAGGTGCTGGTTGAGCTGGTCGGTAGACGAGTACCAAGCGCGGACCATGTTGCCGACACGCTCCTCGAGGGTGTTCTGGGAGGTAAGCTGGGTGCCACTACAGTTCATTAGCCACATTATTCTTCGGGGCGAATTTGAAGGGGTATCCTACGCCCTGGTAGAGTCCTTGGTAATGGTAACACCCTGGCTGATAAGATCCTTGGTCAGACCCTCAATGACACCAAAGTTGTCACTGTTCTCGATAAAATTCATCTTCTTGAAGACTGTTGTCACATGTCCACGTTAGCCAGCTGCCCTTCAAGCCAAAGCAGGTATAGCGCACCAGTCTTCCACATAGGGGCACCGATGGCGACGTATCCGAAGCTGATCATGTCGAGGATGAGGGTAAGACCCATTCCCTCGTTGGGGACGGGAGCGAAAGTGCTGGAGAAGGTGCCCATGGAGCTCTGGATCGTGCCAGCGCTGCGGCCGAGCTGGTCATACCAGTTCCAGATGATCTATGCCCTGGTCAGTCAAAAGGCTCCGAGCATTGCAGAACTGTGTACTTGCGTTGTTAAGAGCGACGAAAGAGTTGAGGACCATGTTAGCACCGGGGCCGTCGCTCTGGGTGTCGCAGTCGAAGAAGCTGTCACAACCGTTTCGGTCGACAAGCTCTCGGCAGTTCATACCAGTGGGACCACCCAAGGCCTTGGCGATCTATTCCGACATGTCAGCTATGCAATGAGGATATAGCCAGGGCACGTACAAATCTGGGGAAGTCCAGGCGAGTGCCGTCCTTCTCGTCACCAAAGAAGCGCTCAAGGCCATCACCAGTCGCATCGAGCCACTGGTTGATTGCGTCGTCAAAGGCAAAGTTCGCCTCGGCCTCCTTCCATCGATCAGCACCGGGTTTCTCCTCGTCCTTGGCGATGTCGCACGAGAGACTTCGCCAGTCGACCTCCTTGCAGGGGCCGCTGGTGCAGCCGGCACCGCAGAACTCGTCAGTCAGGCCGCAGAAGCCACCGGCGCCGCAGCAGCTGTTTGCTCGATTAGCCTTGTTGTGGCTCATATAAGCTTAATAAGCTTGGAGAAAAGCTTACCTGCCGTCCTCGCAGGGGGCATCAGTGCACATTCCTCCTAGCACATTGCGGGCGACCACTGTGCTGGGCAGGACGGCGAGCAGGGAAATCAGGGTGTTCTTGACAGGGGCCATTTTGTCTGTTGGCTTTAAGCTTTGAGCTTTGACTGTTGGCTTGAGGCTCCTGGATATGATTGTTGGACATGGGGAAGATTCATCTTATATATCGAAGTTCGGACTCAGGAGGATTCAATCACTTCTCGGACTCGCATCGTCGCAACGTGATCGAGCGACTGCCGGTATTTCGCCCTGTCTATTCCCTGCTTGTCGACTTAGGCGCTGAGAAAACACCGGGCAATGCAAACAAAGCCGTCGGACAATGTCAACTCTAGTGCGCAGTGCAACCCTTTGGTCGCCTGACAAGACATCCGTTGAAATCCTTAAGTTCATGGTTAATTAACAGAACTGGCCACGATCGAGCACGGGGTGGAAACACAGACGACTATAGGTCGATTCGTTCTGTCCTTACAGGGGTATATCCCTACCACCCAGGAACACATCCAGGAACTATTCTGGGGGCCGCAATGCTGGGCTGACAACCATGCCCTCTCGGACTTAGCTCTGCTCTCCTTCCGGAGCGTGCGGCGTCTCTTTCGGGCTACCGACGAGGTCTAAGCCGCCGAGACGAAGGATTCAACGTTGCTTGAGACGAACCAGAGTCGAGGCTGTAATTAGAGAAGGATCTTTAAGGTCCACCCCTAGGGCGAGAAGCCCCCACAAAGGATCTGAAACCATGCGAAAGGAACACCTTGTCGCGCTTATCGTTGTTAAGCCTATGGGACCTAAAGGGGCGGCAATCACCATCCTCTGTTTCACTGGGCTTGCAGAGATTAGACGCCCCATTTGATGGGTGGCGGTGCATGAGCTTGTTCGCTGGCAATATACTCAAGACGGCAGTTCCAAGAAACAGGATCATACTGTTGGCCTTGGTATGTTCCTCTTGATCCGTCAAATCTGGGCGAGCGTCTCGCGGGACTCACTACTCCGTACGGGGTAGGTCTAGATGGATAAGCAACGATCCCGAGTGCTTACAAGTCTCCGACGTCACCGAGTCGATCCCACTAAACGATAACGATACAACTAAAAAAACCGTTCACAATTTGCCGAACCACAAGTCCCCGAGCCATGTGGAGTGGTGACGGGCCGATGTCACCATCTCTCCAAGCACGAGGATAAAGTGTGTCCCCAGAGAACAAGCTTCTCCCATTCTAGGTCTAGTGACCGAACAAGCTCGCATGCGGCCCTACCTTGCGCCTTGCGTCAGTGTAGCGAGATTCTATTTTAATGGTAGGTGGGAGGCTTAGACGTAGGCATAGGAACATTCACAAATCCTGAATGCAGCAACGGATTTTAGCCTTCGCTTTTCTCGGTGAAATAGTTCTCCGCTAGTACCGCGCGGTGGAATCCGTAGCATCCATCGTATGTAAAACTTGCCGCCAAGAAGGGCTATCAAGGATAGCCAAGAAAACAGGTCCGCTTTGAAAGAGGCGCGGTGTAGCTGGTGATGCCGCCAAGGGATCCGATTCACTATCACAAATTGAGTTTCCCATCAAGAAATACAAGCGGTTGTTCAGTCGTTAATTTAGGGCTGTTTCCAACAGAGATGGCTGCCCTTCGGGAACGTTATTTCGACTCCCACATTATGCCTTCATCTACAAAGATCACATTTGCCAGGGAAAAACTCTTGTCCTTCCGCCTTCTAATCTCAAGTATATTACTAGATTTAAAAGTCCTACTTGGTGCTTGGTTTGTCGCATGCCTACCTATCAACTCCGAGACATGGTCACAACTAACCCCATGGTCCCCCAGGTACTCATATCAGATACCGAACAGATCGAGTCGACCTCGACCGAACTTCCCCTCATCACCCGAACCAACCCACGCGACCCCAAGTCAGACTAGGCGCTCACAAGCACATGAATCAAGCCCAAGTTTCATACAAACTCGTTTTCTTGCTTTCATCTTCTTGACAACACGAGTTTCAGTTCACGTATAGCGAGTGTCGCCAAACGTAGCAAGTCCGGTGTCTATTCCAACACCAGGAGCAATACTACCTGGATCCGCCTTGCTGACTTGGTATGTAAGTATGCAATGGTAGCATACCTAACTGCATACGGCGGCGGTCGTGTATAGATCGTACCTACAGCAGCCAGCTTCCGCAATCTCCCTTGTAAAGAGGCATGTTCCTCCATCAAGGCATATCCAAGTATAGACTACAAGACCGCCATGAATATCGAATGCTAGATATTGTTCTTGAGACCAAAGTACCCAATCTCCCACCTGAGTATCCACAAATCTTGGGCGCCTAGCATAATTCTAGCTACCGAGTCCTGCAGGGGTGTCATCTCATGCAGCTCGGACTCGACCCACTGTCATCGTGATAGCGTCCCCTAGTAATTTAGAACGGATCAGGAAAGTCAGGCGATTGGCCGGACCAAGACAGCCTAGGAGACGCCACCAAAATAGAGACCATAGAACTCGGGCGGCCAGTTCGTATCCTACTATTCAAGCTAAAAGGAAAGTATTTGGTGATTAACTTCACCATATCTTGTTTCTTTCGAACTGCCAGCATTGATACCGTATGCTTCGTTAAGTAGCGCCGTGGTTTTGCTCCACGGCTAGAACGAGGCCTTTCTTGGCTCCAGCTCGGAGGGTCAGGGTGTAGATTCGAAAGAGATAAAGATTACGTGATAGAAATCCGCGGAAGATACACCCTAAATAAGAAATAAAGGCATCAACTAGAATAATGTAGATCCAGCAATATGGTAGGGACAATGCAAAGGCGTCATGCCTCTCATGCCTAGCTATGGTATTCCGAGGAACAATAGTACACTACCCACTCGAGTCACTTCTATCACCTCCATGGTTATGCCTTGTTTGCTTATAGAGATATCCAAGACTTGGGTTCCGCCGTTGTCCATCACACACTAGGTACCTACCAAACTAGGTTCCGGAGAATCCGGGGTTCGGAACCGGGCACCTTACAGCTCCGACGGTTTACCTACAAAGCAATTAGGGCTTATGAAACCTCACATTATTAAGGCCTTAGTTACGAGAAGAGTGCCAAGTCTGACTCCGCTACTTGAGATATACATCGAGTCGGGGTTGGTTAGGCTTTTATCCCTAGGAAAGTAGCCCCCTAGGAAAATAGTCCAATAGAACTTCTTATCGGGTAGCTTCACTCTAGCTTTCTATCTATTACCTTGGAAACGTCGAAGAGCCATCGCCAGCTGGGCACTGAAATCCCAACCTGTTCATGCAAGCGTTTTATTCCATCTTCATTCATGCCTCATTGAGATGTTAAAGGGGCAGGTATAGCTAGAGTGGAGCTCGTTGGGATCTTAACTTCGGCGGCGAGAGTCGTTGCATATGGAGTAGGCTTCAAATACTTGTAGCCTGTTGCCCCACAACTCGAAGTCGATGTGTAAAGGTCGGAGGCGATCTCTTCGTCATATCCAATAGGTGCTTCTAATTGCGCCCTCAAAGGGCCAAGGATACAATCCTCGCACCCGAGCGGCTTATCTGATTCCCGATGTCTTCTCCACTCTGCCAACTGCGAGTCGCAGAGTTTTCCAGTGTCTCTAATCGATGTTACCCGTAATGTTCGTGCCCCTATTGTCGACGAGTTACCTACCTATCCCTGTAGCAGAATATGTCGTAGGAGAGAAGCAGGAGGTCCACCCTATACGTAGCTTGATTCGGTGTCAATTCAAACAAGTTCAATGTTATTTAGCTTAACTCATTTACTCACGAGGAAAGATTTTTCGTTGATACTCGAATGCAACAGCATCCTGCGTGCTATTGCATGCCGATAGGATCTTTGGTCGAAAGTTGACCAGACTGTCGCGGCAATCCTTGACGCAGACCAAATCTAGCTGGTCCTTTTCCAGAGTCTCAAACATCATGTCGCTACATAGAGAATGTCAAATCCTTTTGTAGCATCATGCGGATTTAAAGGGCACTTACGGGTCTGGTGCATTGGTAAACAACAGATGTGAGCACTCTGGAATCGTGGTGTCGAGTACCTCCAGACAAGACCCACTCAAGTTCATAATGTGGAAAGGATACTTGATGAAATCCGACTGTTGAGCAAGGGCTGGTGGGACGGGGTTCAGGATCGTGGCGACTGCCACTGCGGCAAAGATGTTCTTGGTGGGCGGTGTCATCGTGTTCCTTTACTGATAGGCAAGTTTCCTCTTATCCATCTGGGGTTGGCAGAGCTGTTATACCGATCGAATTAGGGCTACGTCACTCTTGCTTACACCGTTGCTTTGTTCTGGCTTTGAAGAAAGCTCGCACATGCTTGAAAGACAAAAAGGAAATGTGAGCATTACGAAACTTCGCCTCTGCATTAACCGGCCGATGCGCACACTTAAACTTGGTTTATGCAGCATCACCGACCTTGAGGACACGAAGGCCCTCCTCCGTTGGTTGCCTCCAGTCAAGTAGAGTTACTTAAGCCTGCTTCCATTACTCCGCATTTGTCCAACGCCAGAACAAAGACTCACGGCTCCCAAGATTCGACGGTGTCCTATATCGTCCTTTTCACAGTCTTCATTAATCATTTCCCTCACCGCTATTGTATACCAACGCAATGCGCCCTATCCCTCGTCCAACCTGGCAGATCCAATACGGTGCCAGAGTCCCCAACGTCATCGCTAGCATCCGACGGCATTCGGCAGAGACTCTACCAACTCTGGAGAGCATTCCGCAAATCAACCCGAGCATGCTAAAAGACCTGCCACTCGCGCCTATTATTCAAGACATGCAGGAAACTGATTTCCAGCGCTGGGGCTTCGTGGTCTATCGCTGCGCATATGCCGACGACTCTCAGTGGGAGAGTTACCTCGAGTTCTCAAAAACATCCGTCCAGAGCAAACTGGAATTCCTCGAGCTCGACACACTTTTATCGAAGCACCATCAGTGGACCATCATCGAAGATCGTGGTGATCTAGATGGTGCCTCCAAGCAACATGTGCGAGAGCGATTCTCCGAGTGGGCTGCTGATAGCAACATTGAGAGAGATGGGACCGGCGCGCTCGAGGCATTTGCCGAAAACAGACCCAGGTTTAAGCATTGCATCTATGTCGACCAGAAATGCCTCGATACTGTCACTCAATACGAAGCCTGGGTTCAGGCGGGCGCCGAAGGCGTGGAGTTACCTGTGGTTTGCGCTATTCTAGACAAGAGCTGCCGACCGAGGGGCAGAGGCAGGCGTGGATATCCTGCTGTAGAAGGCTGCACTAGGGAAGACACCGGCTGGATGTACACAGATGTTGATTGCATCCCTAGTATTTACGATAGGCTTTCCCGAGCCGAACTAGCCGAGTTTGACTATAGACGGCCGCCCGAAGCGTGGCCAATTGGGGATCTCATGCCTTTGGAGGCCTCAGGGCCCATATTGCAGTCCGAGTTTTGGCGAAATGTCACGTCTTCAAACTAAAAAGCCGCGAGCCTTCTTTCTTTCTTTCTTTTCTTCTCTTTTTTTGGGTGGATTTTAACGTTCAACAGTTAATCAAGGGGCCAGGAAGGGAAAAAGGATGGGTTTTTAGGGGCTGAGATGTTCTTCGAAGCAACTCGACGGCACCGTCAAAATCTGTTGGCATGAATTAAGTCGACTGCTATCTTTCCTAGTTGAGGGTTTGATTTTATTAGGTTCCTTCTGATCAGCTGGTTTGAGTGTTCTACTTTGTTGTTTGACTAATTTTAACGAGAGAAATTTGCTTTCCAAGGCTACTTTGGCTAACGCCCCGTATGAGATCGAGAGAAAACACGTCAGCAAAAGAACGACTCTGTCTTTACACAATATATAACACATGTGGCTGCCTGCTTCACTTATGGTCCACTTCAGTCTGAGGGAGAGACGATGCTTCAAGGTATGATGAACCAGCTAATTCTATTCAAATCCTAATGCGATTCCTCCGAAGCCACTTCTCCTGTCAATAGCTCGTTAAAACTCGAAGTCGTAGGTATCATTAGGCGTAAGCTCTCGTTGTAGGTTCGGGGTCTGTAGTCTGGGATGTTGTGTAGTATGGGGCCGGCGTCTCGTACGTATACCAGGGCGCTTCACACCTCGAAGTCAGGGTAGAGAAATAATCCGCCATGGACTTATTGTAGGCAATAGGTGCCTCCAACTGCACCATGATCGGTCCGAGGATGCATTCGTCGCACTTGGGGTCGTCTGTACTCGGGTCTCGACGCAATACCCATTCATCATCGCATCTGTCGCCGTTTCTATAAAACAATCAGCCTGCTGACATCTTAGCCGCGCCGATGGTATATTCTAACCTATCTTTGAAACACATCATGTCAAACACGACCGTTAATGTGTCAATCACGTACGTAGCTAGCGCCAGGTCAGTTCAAGCTACCAATCTGGGATCAATATCTGTGTACTCACGCGGGAAAACCTTTCCATCCCGTACGAAAGCCTGACGATCCTGCTCCGTGTCGCATGCTGACTTGATTTTGGACCCGATTTTCTTAAGGCTCTTGCGACACTCTTTGACACAAATGTCTTCCAGCGCGGCTGGCTTCAAGCCCAAGGACCCCAAAAGAAAATCCCTTTCACGTCAGTTTTTGCACTCCGTATGGGTACCAAAGGGGCTTACTTAGACATAGCGCGATCCAGCAAGGATTCGGGGCACTTGATCTCGGTATTCATTGCCTTGAAACAGTCGCGGCTCAGGTTCATGTGAGATGGGCTATCGGAGAGTGTCACGTTGGCGGGTGCCGCAAGGGAGGCAGTCCCTAGAAACGCGATCGCGGTGTAAAGGGTCTTCATGGTGAATTTCGAGTTGGAATTTGATCCTAGGAAGGTAAACAGAGACCAAAGTGAGGAGGGCATACGTTGCTATTTAAACTTGGAATGAGAGGCAATGTGTTCACAACAAGGTTGGCCAAGGCATCAAGGTCAGTAAACCATATGCCGGTGCAGCTGCAAAGGCTAAGTATTGTAGCACATGGTAAATTAAACTGTTCTTTTGTACAGGCATTAACAAAGCCTTGTTCATGTCCAGAGTTGCCCGGCCCACTGCCGTCTTGTAGTCAGTCTCAAAGCTGAAGCCATGGCACCAATAGGAATAGACTTCGCGCAGGTAATGCATCCACCAACGCCATTCATGACAGGGATCCATCTGAAGGCAAGAATTTTATGCAACAAGCCAACAGTGGGGTTCTGCCTTGCGGCTGTCCGTCGTTCAGCTTATCCTCGCATGATGCCATCCTGTCATCTTCCTCCTTCACCTTAAGCCGCAACAATGGCCGAAGCCCTTGGAGCCGCTGGCTCCATTGTGGGCATAGTCGCCTTCGGGCTGCAACTCGCTGTCACATTACAGACCTACGTGGAGGCTGCCGCAGAAGCCAACGATCGACTCCGCAAGGTTGCATTCGACGTCAACTCTACGGCTGCGATGCTGAAGCAGCTACAAACCTTGATCGAGGAAGACCGCGGTGCGGAGGTTCCTCTCTTCCATATTGATGGCGTACGAGATGTTGAGCGCTTGTCTAACAAGTGCAAGAAGATTTCCAGTGGAATTGCCATTTTACTAAACAAAGCCTCTGAGGGTGGCGAGAATGCAAGACCAAGATCGAATCAACGGTAGACGTCATTGAAGACACTTCCCTGAAGGCCATCAAGCTAGGCTTTCGACGAAGGATAGCATGGCCATGGCTAGAACCACGAATTAATCGGTGCCAACAGGAACTGAGACAGGTGAAGCTAGACCTTCTCCTCCAAGTCCAAGTAGTCACCCTGGCCCAGTTCAAGATCAAATTTGTCCAACCTGATTCTATAGGTTCACCTACAGAGAGGCTAATCATATTGCTTTTCAGACATCCGAAGCGCGCCCCCGGAATGCTCGAAGAGGAGCAGGCGATGCGAGAACTCACCCAACAGTTGCTGAAAAGGCGAGCAACTAACTCGACACGTTTACCGCAACGCAGGCCCACAGCAACTAGGGTAGTGTTTCAAATGACGGAAGCTGGGGACTCTTTGGGAGGGAACGCAACGAAGTAAGCCAACCCGCTTAGCCTATTCTACGGTCAAACTCACGTGTCTTAGGAGAAGGCAGCCGGGGCCCGGTTCCGCACTCCCAAGACCAGACACCATTGAGTAGGTAGACATCCATGCGTAGGACAATACTGTCGACGTACTGACCAGGGTCATCATCTACCATGCAGATAGCAGCCACCCCCAAAGGACGGCATTACAGCATCGGCCGTCAGATTCGATCCGTCAAGGATCAAAGCAAACTCCCCAAAAGAGAACCCCGAACCTGAAGAACCAGAAAGCCGAGACATGGATGAAATCCCTGGACCTCTACCAGATATCAGTACCGACATTCATGTTCCACCGCCTGCAGCTCTGAAAAGCCGAAACTCGAGTACTATGGAAAACGCCGCTTCCCCCGGCCAAGGTGATACACAGGAAAGCACAGAGGCCCCAGCCACCATGCCTTGGGAGGATATCCCTCCCACCAGAGGAAACAAGTTAGCAGAAGAACACGACGCCGCCACGCTTTTCGGTGATCATGAACGGAAAGATAAACACAGTCGCAATCCTCTGGCTCTTATCGTATCTCCTTTCGAAGTATTCTTACCTCAGATTTACGACTCATACAAAGAACGCAAGAAGATAGACGAAAAGGAGAAGAGTCAAGAGTTGGAGGCTTTTCTGCTTGAAGTGCCACCGATTTGGGGCAATGGTGAATCAAAAGCGCTATTGAAGAAAATCGACACCACCTGGAAGCAACTCAAGGTTACCCTTGACAGGTCCAGGCGCCGACGCTGGCTAAAGGGACCTCCGTACATGTGGAGGGGGTACACCGCCCTTGATCCCCGCGTGCGAGACAAAGTCTACTGGGCTATTGATCTGGCGAAACAGTGCTCAACACGGAGAAAGACATGGGTCGGCATTGGAGTGGTAGAGTCACCAGCCTCCGGGCGCCATGGCAGTACCAGTGTCATGCTTGTGTTTCGACTAGGCGAGGAGGTCGAACCTATTACCCTCCAGGACCACATTGGTCGAGAATATTTACTACCCTATGAATGCAGCCGCATGTGGGCGGTAAGTTGGAACATGCTAGGAAGTCCCTTGACTAACGCCACGTTCGATAGATGATGCAAAGTGTTGTATTCGAGATGTTGGACATCGCGCCACATCTGGACGAGCATGTTCGACAGTTAAAATTCAGCATTCTCGAATGTAGGGGCAACAAATCCTTCCAGCGACCTGGGAGTCACTCGTGCAGCCGGGAATGAGCCTGAAAATGCAAATGTGCGAGATGCAAAAGCCGCCTACTGCTTACTCCTCATACAGCTCTTCCACAGCTACGGCCAGCACCGGTCAGACTGCGGGCCCCCTCATCCTCCAGCTCGACGAGCTCCTCCAAAACCGGAGCTAGCACCAGTCAGGCTCCTCCTCCTCCAGCTCTGCCAAGACCGGAGCCAAAACCGGAGCTACAGCCGGCCACCCCTCCAAAATTAGCCCCTATGTTGCATGAGGAAGAAGTTGATGAGGAATTGGGACTGCTTCTCAGCCGAGGTTATGGAGCCTGAACTTGGTCTGGGAGATCTCCTCAAGCGGTGGACGAATGTACCGGATACTACTGGGGAGAGTGAAGTATGGTGTTGGAGGGAAGCTTCTGGCAGGGCCACAACAGATTGAATTGATCACATGATACAGCCTACTTAGATAGCCTTGCGATTGCGATTCAACATCGTGATCATCATCTTCTTCATCAGTACGAAATTGACACTTTTAGGCCAATTGCCTTGTCATAATGCTTGTGATTCATTTGATCAATTGATTTTCTATCATGTTTTCCATCATTTTTCTCTCTTGGCTACGCTGGCTCCCTTCTTCTCTTCTTGGTGGGGTGTTTGGGTTGTCCACCGACAAAGTATTCGCAGACGTGGAGGTCAGTCCGGTGTCGCCTCATGAATCAGAGTAATAACCAAGTGCCCTGGACCCCAGTTCCGTGAACTTCATCACCTCAGTGTTCACTTGCACTTTCACTGATCGCTCTTACGGTACTCCTCAAGCGCATCGACCACGGCCTGGGCCACAGCTAGAAGCGCTTCTTCCCCCAGCCTTCTGCCTAGAATCTGCACGCCCACGGGAGCCCCATCGTGGGCCTCCGGGTCATCTACTACTCTGTTAGCGGGGAGCAGAACACTTTAAGAGCCCAAAATACTTGGCTTACAAATCTGCATGTTGATCCTGTCTCTGTCGGTCAGAGGCTTGTACCCCGGGTCGATGATGTCCATTGTCTTGTTCGCATAAGTAACCGGGATCACAACCGCTGGATAGTCGAGAACATTGTTGAAGCAGTTGTAGGCTTGGCAGGTCAGTCTCTCGATGTTTACGGAGAATTTTTAGAGCTCCCAAACGTACCAGCGTAGTAAAAGGTCCCTGGGGATAATCCGGCATATGGCGTGACCGGAAGAATCACCGCGTCGACGGGATTTCCTACCAGACTCGTGTCAGTGATGCACATCTGTGGTATAACAATCTTGTCCCTTACCGCTGCTCGTCTCTTTGGCTGTAGAGTTCCAATACTCGATGTACTTTTCCCGATATTGCTTCATACGATTGCTGAACTCCTCGTGCTCCAGCAGTGGAATGGGTGTCATGGGTTTCCCGTCTGGGAATAGATGGCGGATCTGAGGAACGGGTGGCTCCCCGGATAGTCTGAGAGCCTCGACAACATCAGGGCACCCGTCGCCCCGAGCGATGGCTGACTGCGACTACGTCAGCAGATTGAAGAAACTCGCAACCGAAATACAGACATGAATCTCCACTGCCTCATCATTATCGGGCTGAGTCCAAGGTATTGCCTATGCCGTAATCAGCAAGCACAGACACGGCATCTGTGTCTGATTGAAATACCTCATGGTTTTGTGCCTGCAGAGCCTTCTTCACCATTTGAAGAGCCCGCGCGACGGGAGGATGCGGAGCAACGATTCCATCGTGTTCCATGAAACCGACATTGAGATGCTTGGCGTCTTGAATACGGCGCTCTTCAGCATCTCGCCAAGGAATGGGGAGCACATACGGGTCTCGAAGCCACGGCTCTGTCGAGATTAGAGAGCTGAAGACTAGGCGAATAGCCGCGACCGAGTGACCGAAAATACCAGTCACGGTGGACATGACCTGCTGTCCGGATCCCTAAATTATGACGACGGTCGATCAGAACTGCTGTCAGGGGTTGGTGCATTGAACATACCGAGTTTGCCACACCCTTGAAGGGGATTCGGCCGTTAGAGGGTTTGAGGCTAAACACTCCATTGAATGTGGCCGGCATTGAAACCGAACCTCCTACGTATAAGGGTCAGAATGTGCCATGAAAAAAAGTGGTCAAATAGCCTCTTAGGATGCACTAGAACTGAGTTCTGACTCTTCCTGGCCGCCATGCAGCTAAGAAGACTGTCTTATTAGGCAACCATGTTGGGTTTGGGTCCATGATGCTGAAGTTGTGGAAAGACACATGTAAGCGACCTACCCTTGACGGAATAGTCGCAACCTAGACAATAGAAAAAGACACCGTGTTCTTTTTTGTTGTGAAAGCTTTCTGGAATGCGCGGCTGCCGGCAGCTTGCCTTCACTCCAACAAAGAACACCGTGTTATTGTGAAAACAACCAGCCCTTGATAGAGAGAAGCAACTCAGGTAGAAAAAGTGTTCAGCTCACCAATGTCAGTTCCGAACCCCACGGCGCTTCCTCTGAGAGCTTGCAAAGAACCTTCTCCTAAAGGGAAAGTGGGCCGTTAGCAAGTAGGGAAAGGTACTAGTTATTGTGTTGCATGCATTGGGCCGATGAAGTGCCTCTTTGTGTAAAGAAACTGTGTTCTTTTGCTAATCTGTTTCCTCTGATCCATCTGAAGGTAGCAGAGTTATCATGGTAATAATACCAATGCAAAGGTACCAGTCAGTGACTTTGGGCACGCACCTCCGGATGAACCGCCCGACGACAGATGCTGATTATGAGGATTCCAGTTATATCCAAGGATGTTGTTGTTGGTCTCGGGAGCCTCGTCTTGTCAGCGGAAGGAGAATGAAGAGGCCAATGGCTCGGGCATCTCTCACCCAAAGACTCATAACCAAGGAGGTCTGCAACAAATCAGCGGGCTGTTAGAAAAACGACCGGACGACTAACCTTGCCGATTGGTACCGCACCGAGTTTGTACAAGTCCTCAATCATCTGGCTCTCAAAAACCCCTTCCTTGCCCGTGCCCTTCTGGCCCTCGAACGTCCCAATCCATCCAACGTATGCCATAGTTGTTTCCAGCCCCTTGATGTGAAACTGATCTTTGCATGTGACGGGAATGCCGTGGAGTGGTCCGACAAGTTTTCCGTTCTTGCTAAAGTACGCATCTAGCTCTTTGGCTCGCTGGAGACCGATATCGAACCCGATTTCAAGCATGTTTCGGTTCTGTAGAGCAACATTGTTAGTCTCGCGCGGAAATGATAGTAATGGGATAACTGGATAACTGTGTTGGGATCGGGGGACGTCAGCGAATTTCAGCAGGCCGCCCACGGGCGCATCATGGTCCCGGTCGCGGTCGCAGTCGCTGCTGGCGAGCTGGCCCACGTCGGCAGATCGGTTAACCTCAGGGCTTGTCGCAGGAGTCGCCAAAAACGGATCAGCCTTTGACGTCCTGTCGTTGCCGATATCGTTTTCGACGGCAGAAGTCGTCGTGCTCGAATGGCCGGTGCTCACCTATTCGCTGGAGTTGGCCCCTCGGAAAGGCTACCGGAGGCACACACAAGCAAGGGGCCTTACACGACCAGGAAGCAAAGAAACAAGAATCTTCTCTTCTGATAGCAGAGGTCCAAAAGGTTGTGTTGATGATGATGATGGGGCTAGAGCTGCCCTTGACGGAGCAGCGAAGCATTACAGAAAGATGGGGCTGGCCCGAAAGTGGGGTTATTGTGCACGAGGAATTGTCACCTGGCAGGCAAGCCGCCCCCGACGGAGCAGACGAGCGATCCAGATAGTACTGTAGTCTCGCGCGGAAATGGTGGGAATTGGATGTTCCTTGTTGTGGAGGCAAGCTGCAATTCAGATAGATAGATGGAAGGAAGGAAATACTGACCAACTGATGTGCATATGCCGACCTCTTGCAGAAAGCTGTCACGACTTGAACTGCAGAAAGGGAACCATTGCCTATGCAGCCAACAAGGTCGGCAACATCAAGAGCAGTGATGCTCCGAGTATCGTCATCCAGAAGAGACTCGATAAAAGGACCGGCAATCTTGCGCCTGCGCTTGGCTTCATCGATGACCGAAGGGGACAGGCGCCATTCTGGTGGGATCTTAGCGTCGTTCTGGAGGGTCTTCTTTCGGGCAATCTCGTGCCAACGATCGCTATTAGAGGCCGGGGCTTGTTCTGGGGGATTGGGGAGGATCATGTTGACGAGCATGAAAGTGACGCCGATGACGAGAATCCAGGCAAACATCTTGGCCCAGGCATGGGGATTTGTATGTTGAGAGCAGTTGGCGCAGGTGGGGACGCCGGCACGGCCGTTGTCAATGCCTTACTATTAAGGCTTTCAACATATGTCCCTTCAGTCCCGAATTGCCCAGAAAAAAACGCAAGAATGGGCCCATATCGGGAGCATGATCCTAAATCTAACCATCATATTAGGATAGGCTTATGAAAATACTATCATAAGATTGTGATGATAGTCAGGTTTCTTCATAAATTAATCTAAGTTTAGGCTTGGTGCAGCCTAAGGGCATCGCCGAGTCCATCCCCCTGCCCACCGCCGCCCAATAGCGAGGGTCCCTTAATTCGTCCGGTCACAGCCTCTAACCGTGTAGGGGTCTGGTAGTGGATGGCGTGATCCCCGCACCTCCACCCACTGTGTGGCGACCAGTACCGTTGGGCGCAGTGCCATTCAAGCTGTTGTAAACCCCAGAGCTTCAATCACGTGCATGAGTAGCTACCCGGGACAACCAACCCCTTTGCTTTCTCATCTTCTCGTCGGACGCCGTCTGCCATCGCCCAATCATGGTGCACTGTCACTTGTGTCGGGATCCTTACTTTTTCCGACTGCCAGTCCCGTGTCATGTTGCGAACGACAGCTTTGTCCAATGACATTTAAGAGTAAACTAATCCGGTCGAGGCAAAATCTCGTCCCAGTCAGGACCCTTTCAAGAACGAGTAATATTTGCCAGTAAGGTCCGACCGGATGAGGCTCGTGGCATCAGAAGGCATTCTACGGACACGTCAATCTGGACCATTGCAATGGACGCTAGGCATTCTCCATTTCTGTGTCTAGCGGAGGCGTGGAGCGGACCTTGTATAAAGGCTCAAGACTGGAACAATGCCTCTTGTTCTCAAACCTGGAGACTTCGACCAGCTTATTCTAGCCTAGCTATTCGATTCCAGAAGACCAGGCCACGAGACAACAATATGCATTCCACTCCCTCTCAGCCTCCTCGGACGGGCTACATCGGCCTCGTCCAAACCAACTGTGGGCACTACTTCAGATACCTTGCCTTGGACATTTGGCTTCTAACACTTTGTTTACTGACAAGACTTCGCCTCCGATGACCTCCCATTCACATCTACCACCGCACACGGAGGCAGTGACAGCTCAGCCTGGTCCAGGACTTCTCCATCAGCAAGGGTGACCCAGATCTTCGATAGCGGTGTGCCCTCTCCAGTTCATTCCTCGGAAAAAGAACAAAATAGCACATTGTTCGGAGTTGGGGCATGGGTCATCATGTCGACCCAGTCAGATGCACAAGACTCCAGGAGAGCGACTTGAAATTTGTGCAACATTTGAGTTGGTTCTGAGCATATCGAACCTCACCTACAGCATTGGAATTGAGGGAACCAGGAACAAGTTACATTTGTACCATTACTAGTGGTATAACTTACGTTGGGAATAAAGGCTAGGAGTATCAATAACTTGTTGTGTATCGGGCACCATTCTTTTGACCATCTCGTGCGTTGAGAAGATTGAAGAGATGGCTTCATGTCAGGTCCTGCTCGATCTGCTCCAAGCTGGCTAAGAGTCCCCTCAGAGTCGGTCTGTTCGAGCCAAAAGTAGCTGTTTCCCAGTCTTGGCTTTCAAAAAACTCCTGCGCCTTGCCCAATTCTGTATTCCACCACTGCAAAGCGGCGTCGATCAACATGCCTTGGCCCATCTGTGTGCCGTCTCGGCCTTTCTCAACTGCCAACCACCCAGATGCGTCCCTTGTACAAGCGTAGATCAACTCACGCACTGCATATGGCGTGCTGTGCATATAAGGGAAATTTGGCCTTCCATCTTCTTCAGTAACGCCTAAGAGGTCCAGCACACCTCGCCCGAGGTCGCTGCGTCCCTCGAATACACAATAGATAAACAACCCGAGGGAGTATATCTGCGCCTTTTCCCAACACGATGCTGGCAAGGCGAACCATGGCCTATTGCTGCGATATATAGTATCGTGTATGGATTTGTTCGCTGGACCATGACCCTTGCTTGTGCTGGCAAATTCCTTGGCTCTAACGCCAGCCAGGTACGCCGCGATAAGCCGAGACCAACGACGGCTGTCAATTCCCCAGGTCCCAGAGGTGGCCGAGAGTAAGTTCTCTGCGTACATGGGATACACGATCTCGGGTGCGCACCACTCGTAGTGATTTCCTCGCTGTTCAAAATCACAGAGAATGACCACCCCGTCATCTTGACTCGCCGACAGGATTACGTTGTCGGGGCGCAGGTCAGAGTAAAACGTATGGCAATCCTCCAGAATATGAATCAATGCGCCCGTAACCTGCATACACCACTTCAACCTTGTTTGTAGACTGACAGCTGCCTCCTTCTGGCGGTTAGCCAACAGGCCGCCGAGGGAGCCCTGGGAGTAGAATGGAAGCAAGAATCCGACAACTCCAACCTTATTGCCGAAGGAACACCGCTTGGTGACAATGTGCGACGGTTCGGGCATAAGGTTTGGATGAGGAGGGGCCTTGAGAAGAAATCGTAGCTCGTGATAGACATGGTCCAAAGATTCTGTGCTAGACTTGAATATGCGAAGGGCAGAAGAGGCTTTGGACTCGCAAATCTCGACAAGAGTGATAGTCTCGTGCAGCCGGCGTACGAGTCGAAGACGGGCGATATCTATGGCTGGTGGCCATCGCAATGGACGTCCAGGTTGCTGGTCTTTTCCCCATTGATTCTGAAGTACTGATATCGTCATGAGACGCCGTTCAACATCGTATCCAGGCACAACAGACACTTTCATGTCGGCGACATCAAGAGACATGTTCTCAAACACCAGCTTTGACCCATATGGGAGCTGGCGATAGCGAAGGAGAAAGCTCTGATCCAAGGCACAATGGGCACTCAATGCCAAGCTTAGATACTTGGCTATACCCAGGCATCCAATGCTTTGGTTTTCCCGCATCGTCGCTGCTTGACTCATGTCCAAGGTTATTCGCAAGGCAGGTGGACATTTCGCCTGGTCTGGTAGATACAAGTCGATGCAAAGGGGAGGCAGATCAGGTAATAGGTCGAGCGGTACAACGAAGAATCGGGTTGCGAAGGCGGTCGCGCCGTCAAGTCGCCAACGAGAACGGGATGTATCGATGCTGTTGACGCGAACTTGGGGATTGAGCGACGACTCCTGCCATGGTGCCGGGCACCTCTCAGAATTAGCAGACGTCGCTACCGAGGTCAGAACAAAGCGAGGACGGCAGATGGCGTCCAGAAGTGCGCAATGAAGTTCCATGAGAGGAAGCCTAAGGTGTAATGGCTCGACCTTAGCAGTTGTTCAAGATGCGTAATAGACAGCATTCAATCGTACTATATTATGTTTGGCATCTCCATCTCCCCATAACAACGCTGAAAACTGTCAAGAAATTGGCTCTAATTCTGCTGGCAAGGCTGTCAGACAGGTGTCAACTCCCTGCTGACACACTCATATTTCCTCAGTCCACACGCCGCGGGGCGGACGGGCCGCCGGGGTTGCACAGTATTCCTGGTATTGTGCCACCACACAAAGAGCTACGATTGGCTCAGCGTAAGCGAGGGGGCTCGTAGACAGCTGAACATCATCCTGGTGTGGCGGTTCAGTGCCAGACCTGCACCAACTCTTCAGGCATTCTTCTCTTTTCCTCGCTTCCAGTTGCCGCCGTCGCTTCTGACATCCATCTCTTCCTAGTCCCAGTAGAACGGAGCTCTATTAATACGGCGAGGCAAATCATCTCGGCTTGTTACAAGCTGCTGTACAGCTCCCACCACTGTGACAACAATGCAGCCTCGACATACAGCCGGCCAAACTAGGCCTAAAAGCGGTCGTAATAGCCCGCAAACATCCCGTAGGTGTTCTCTAGAGTAATTAGGGAGGCTAATCGGGCTGAAACCTAGTGTACCCAGCTCCGCCAGGTCTTCCCACGGCTATCGGACAGTCCCAACATGCCACCGGTGCAGATCCTCCGCTTCAAGAGTTGGATAGCGGTTTCCATCAAACTCCCTTCTTTCCGTCCGCCATCAACAGCGCAGGGCAGGCGCGGCACCAAGATGGCGTCGAACCGCTCGGGGCTCTGGACGGCTGGCCGTACGGAGAAGTCGCGCTGCACCAAATCTTGGACATTGGCGACCAGGAGGAGCCTTGGTCTCAACTCGAGTTGGATGACTGTGAACCTGGTCCATCCCACATCTCCGGGTCCGGCGTCCTCTCGAATGGCGACTTTCTCGCCGATGCTTTCAGCGGTCGATTTGAGATAGGCCGATACCTTGACATGGTTGGCAGCCCGATCCCCCACCTTCCTCCAAATACCAGCGCCCGCGACATCCCAAAGACCGTCACAGGAGCCGCTGAGCAAGGTTCCATGCCCCCCGAGTCGAACAGAAATACCGATATAACAGTCACGGTGCGTGCGGGCAGTGGAGGTAACGGCTCGCCCAGTGTGCTTCAGCCTGCGCCAGTTAGGTCGCCGGGCACCGTATCTCCTCCCACCTCCCAAAAGCAGTTTGTCTTGGTTTCTGCTCCCACCGCACCGTTGGCATTAGTCGCCTCCTCAACCCAAGCCCCGATTCTCAAGCCTTTTCCCGTCGAAAACAATGTCCCACCGCCAACACCGGAGGAGAGATTGGCCTACGAACAAAATGCCCCCTTTCTTGGCCCATGTAGCAAGACCTGGGATGTTCCAAAAGTAAGCAGACACCCACTCTAGCCCAAGGCTTGTGGGGGGGAAGGCTGACGATGTTTTTTTAACAACTTCAGAGAACTCGTCGCAGACGGAAAAAGAATGACACAGGCGACAATGCACCTAAACGGCTGCGAGAGGCTATGCAGGGCATTGGTGGCACATATCTTCCTCGCCGGCGGGGAGCGTTCCAAGATGTCGCCATGAAAGAGATGACTGCTCAGACTAGGGATGTCAAGGCTTGTATTCGATGCAGGATACAGCGTGTTAGGGTGCGAAGTCTCCAATCTTTCGCCTTGTGCCCTGTCTTCGATGTTCCGTTGAGGTTCCTAACCACTTACAGTGCCACATCGACCCAGTTAATCCCCAGGGAGAGTGCCTCAGATGCAAGAACATGTCCAGTACTGCAGTTTACACACTGCCTTGCCTCCGTTGGAGCATTGTCGATTCCATTATTTACCGCGACCAGCCGATGCCGTCACAGATATTCAGCAGACGATGGCAAAACATGGAACTGGTCGATATTCAGACTTGGGCTTCCGATACCGTTAAAACTATTCATCTCTCACAGATATTCCTTGACGCGCCGTATCCGGTCCAGGTCCGCGAGTTCATTCCAGTTGAGGGTGATCTCGTCGAGGAGTGCTGGACAATCGGAGAACACACCAGGAGACACCCTGTGCCTCAATATGCGTTGGCCAACATGGAGCAACATGCAGAGGACTTGCTTGCTTTCATCAACAAGAGTGTGGGCAAATACATCGTCGCCGCTGTGGGTGACAAGGACCCGTTCTTGTGGGATACGTATTGTATAGCCTTCAGGCAGGCAAAGGACGCTAAGGTATGTTGTGTGCTTTTCGGCCGGCTCTCAACCGGTACTAGAAACGTGCAGATTATCATGTTGCTTCCTATTGACCTCGTACAAAATACAGACCAAGAAGGAACGTAACCTCCTTCAGAACTTATTCCGGCTATGGGTCGCTATCTACAAGACGAGCAACTCCCATCACATTGCAGGCGACGAGTTGCTCGGAGCAGAACGTGTCAATGACCCCGAGAGTCCGTGGCATGGCCTCGTACCTATGCCCGCCATCATCATTGCACAGAAGGAGTGCATCATCTACTCGAGGGTGCTCCGTCCCCTCAGCAAGCTCATCTTGAGAGACCTGCAGCAGCTGGTTCTAGCCAAAGACGACGAGAGAAAGAAATTCTGGCTGACCATCTATCTCACCATCTTCATCCTTCTTCACAGCTGCGCTATGGTCACCAAGCGGGACTACGAGACAGCCAGGCAGTACGGGCACCGGGTGAGTGAATCTTTCTGTCCTCATGCAGCCCGGCATCATCGCCGGCTGCTCCATCCTACCCACCCTCTTAAGATGATTCATGTCAAAATCTGGGGAACCTCGCGCAACGCAATTTCAGCACGTGCAAGGAGGGGGGGGGGGGGGGGAGGAGAGGAGACAAAAAGCCACATGACAGAATGAATCTAACACAGCTGCTATCAGGAACGCTTCGCTAATCCCAGTGGTGTGATCGGACACCAAGTTGCGGCTCAAACGATGCTTGCGCATTTCAATTATGTCAACTCGGGTTTCATGCCTTTCGAGCTGGCACACACAGCCAAAGGTCGCAGCGAACTGAGTGAAGCAGCCCATCTTACACAGAAGCAAATCGAGTTTGTCCACAACACCGGAATCTGGGTTCAGAAAAATGGTGAGTCATTGCATCCCATTATTCACTCCTAAATCGTGAGCCTGATGGTGGAAAATCGCAGGGGAATTACTACAGGGGATTCGAGAAAGAGAGGAGTTTACACACCCCTACTTCTGGATCTCGCAAATGTTTGACAAAGACTGGAAACCAGGAGCCTTGGCTTCGTAACGTCTCCACTCTTCATGCTGGCAATGGCTTGGCCTCAGTCTGGTTGGTTGGATGTGCCACGCGTGAGCGGTCTTGATACGGGTTCCCGGCTTGAGATACATGGAGGTGAAATCCAGCCAAAGAGAGTCCTTTTTTCGGGCAGTACAACGTCTGCAATTATAAATCACTCCACCCTCTTCTTCATCCATCTCTCTCTTCCCCTCAACACGTATCACTTGGAATGCTGAGCGACAACAGCCTACCTTAACAGAGTGACTGAAAGTGCACATTGACAATACAATCCAGTCCATCTGCGCATTCATCACATCTACCCCGCTTTTCTTGGTGTGTTGCAGTCTCGGGCGGATGGGCGATCGTTCAATGGATTAGGCGCATGACCCCGGGATTCCTTATCTGGGATTCCAAGCAGAACTCTAGACTACTGGTCCTCCTTGGAGGCGAGCATATGGTAGATACCGGAGGAAGAATGACGTCTAAGAATTACCTTGTGAGTATTTAGTGGCATGCCCCATCCTGGCCAGAGGAACCTGGGGCCTCAGCACAGTCAAGCTAGCTGCCATCAGTCTTCAGTCTAGCAGACATTTTCTACTGCGCCCTGGAACGCCTCTCTATAATTTTTCCGTGCTAGTTTCAGTTAACTGGATTTGAACATCCATGGCTCCTACAGCTGACGTCCTGTTCCCCTTTGCGGACCGCTTCATGCGCAATGAGGCCCTTGTCGAGGAATACTACTCTCCTAGTTTACGGGAAAAGTTCCGCCTCGATGAATTCAAGATCCCAGCCGCCAGTCCACCAGCCCCAGAAAAGTACGCCGACATTGGTTATGAGGTAGATGAGGAGAAGTACCTCGCTCGAGCTCGCTCTCGCATCCGCTCCGGGGGCTTTGAGTCGGAACTCCCGCCCGGGTGGCCCAGGGCAGTCCACGGTCCGATGGTCTGGGACCAGGACACCTTCAAGGATGAGTCTGAGTACATCTACTACTTGACCAGAGAGGACAAGGACGAGATCCAATCTGCCCTGGCACATTTCAAGAGTGAGTACCGGCCTCGAGAAGCCTGTCAAACCCGAGAGTTGAATGGGTATTTGCGGATCAATCAACTAACCAATACTAGACCAGGGACTGGATGGGGAGGATGTCTCCCGTGAGACCTTCCCTCTTCCACGTCTAGGGACACGCTTGGATCAGATTCGCGACGATGTCTATCGCGGTCGCGGCTTCGCAACCATTCGAGGATTGGATCCCGAGGCCTATCCCGTCGAAGACCTGACTATAGTCTACCTAGGCATGTCGAGCTACGTGGCTGAACGACGTGGAAAGCAGGACCAAAGGGGCTCTGTTCTATGTAAGTCCATTCACTCATCCAGTTCCGTTTCATGGGGGGTAGAAGCCAACTCCTTTTCACCGGCAGTACACGTCATCAAGCGCAACGAGACGGACGATCAGTACGGTGAAGACAAGGTGAATAATCACCTTCCCCCATCCATCAACGAAAGCAGCACTTGACTGACCTCGATGTGCTCCAGCCCTTCCACACCGACACCGTTACGGATTGTCTGTTCCTGTTTACCCGCAGCCTGGCTGCCTCTGGCGGGGACAGCATTCTGGCCTCGGCTTGGACTGTGTACAATGAGCTGGCGGCTACGCGACCCGACTTGATTCATGTGCTTGCCAAGCCTGACTGGCCTTTTGACACGTACGTATTGTCGACGCTCTCCTCCATTGGCGCGGTCTTCTGATGACAAGCACGTTTGCTATGTGACGTACCGCGAATGCTGACTTGGAATGGCTCTGCAGCTTCAGCAGAAACCCGCCTTTTTACAAACGGGCTCTTCTCTACCATCACGATGGCAAAATCATCATGTGCTTTGGCCGCCGCCTTCTCGTCGGCCACCCGCCCAACGACCCGCGCACGCCCGGGATCCCCGGCCTGACCGAGGCGCAAGCCGAGGCTCTGGACGCCGTGCATTTTATCGCCAAGAAGCACGAGATCAAGACCACCATGCGCAAGGGCGACATACGCTTCCTGAACAACATGGGCATTCTGCACCGGCGCGAGGCTTTTATGAACGACGGCGACACGTACCGTCACCTGATCCGCCTCTGGCTCAACAATGACCTCGAGTGCTGGAAGCTGCCACAACCGCTGCGAGTCGCGTGGGCCAGGGTATTTGATGATGACGATCGTGCGTCGTACTGGGACATTGAGCCGCCGAGGAAGGACGGCGTCATCATGCGTGTTGCTGGATCTTGCGATTGAGCTGCGTCTTTCCTGGACAGATGAGAGAGTGAGAGTGATTGCGACAGGGGTTCGCCCATGGGTTGGTCATGTGACGCTTGTCAACACTTTCGTTTCTTCGTGTCTACTTGAATGTGGATTTAGTGTTTATCCGCGTCAGAAAGCAACATTACAGAATGATACTGCTAAAGACACCTCGGCTCCACATGGCCAAACAGAGCCCTCCCTCTGCTAGTTTACTCCCGGCGTACCACTACCATATTAGTGTAAACGAATCCAGAGCTCCAGGTGTTCGTAGTGATATGCTCGCAGGTTGCATTAACTGGTCTGATTGGTAGGGATAGGATGTTGTGAATAAGAACCTTACCCTACACAAACTCAAATTTGCACTTTCTTTTAGTAAAAATACCACGACTTTAGATATAAGTACCTAGTAAGAGGCATTATATTAATACTAAATAGACTAGATATAAATCTCAAAACTGGTAGTCCGCAAGTTTATCAGTTGATTGTCGTGAGAGTAATCACTAGAGGATAGGGTAAATTTAAATACAGGTATCTTATTAGTTAAGCTTAACGCGAAAAGAACACGCTGCGCGACGCGGCAATTCTATGTGCTCTTTCGGGTGGAATTACATTTTTCCCTCAATATCCCAGCCAAGACGCGGCAATCACTCGCTATCCCTGCCACGTTTAGCGCGCCAAGGCCTGGTAATCCCCTGAGCTCCCTCGCTGCGATCTCGTTTTAAACTGAATTACTTCTCCCAATTGTCACATACGACCACAGCTCGTAGAATATACGGGGTCTCGTCTGCTCCCCCATAGTCAAGCTGCGAAGCGCCGGACTAGTAGTTGGGTCGGTGACGACCAGCGAATCCCTGGTGTTGTATGTTTTTTTTTCTTTCCAATTTTTGCGATCTATTGATGCTGGTTGGTGTCCTTGGCATCGCTGTTATGCAGATCGCTAGCTGTCTTGACTGCCATTTCCAATTCCAAATCTTGCACCTTCTCCAAAGCAGTTGAGCCTCGAATAGCTGATCTGCCCATCCCGACTCGCCTAGTCATTGATCTTTTCCGTGATAGATGACTCAACCTCACGGTTGGGGACTTTGGACATTCCCCTTGCTCCGACTCCGGGGTCCGGGGATTATCTCGCCTCGGGGCAAACCCCCACCAAAATCCTTTGACATTCCCCACCCTGAAAGGGCGTAGACCCAATCTTTGAGTGCACCCTTTGCATGCGGAGGCCCCGGATTAGGGCGTTATGACTCCCACCCCCGACATGACTACATATATAATTCCTAGCATGTCGTTGACATGACAGTTCCCTTGGCTAGAGTCGTTTCAACGTTCTCCCGACGAATCAACCATGGCGACCCAGACAGAAACCGTTGTTCTAGAGCCAATTCCTCACCCGGCGATTGAGTCGGCGAATGACTCTCAATTAACCACCTCCGACGACAGCGCTTCTCAATGCTCCAGCGCCGACAATGTCCAACCAGTCTCTCGCCTGCGAAAGGCCCTTGTCACGTTCCAGCTTTCTGGCGTCAACTTTGCCTCCAGCGCCACCAACGGGCTCGTCGTCGTCGGCCTCCCCCGCATGACGAGTGAGCTCAATCTGCCCCAGTCTCTCGCATTTTGGCCGTCTTCTGTGCCTGGCTTGGCAACAGCCTCGACCCTGCTTCTCGCAGGATCTGTCGCCGACGTCTTGGGACCAAGATCAGTCGATTTGGTTGGATGCATTGTCAACGGTGTCATCATGCTGGCCTCCGGCTTCACCCAGCGGGGCGAAGAGTTGGTAGCGATGAGGGCATTGCAAGGCGCTGCGTTTGCTTTGCACTTGTCAAGTTCCGTGGCCCTTGTCACCAAAATTCTACCACGCGGGAAGGGACGCAATATTTCTTTCGCTTGCCTTGGATTGAGCCAGCCGCTGGGCTTCTCCTTTGGTCTCGTTCTTGGAGGTGTGTTGGTTGACACCATCGGATGGCGTGCAGGATGGTATCTCTACGGAGCCATCACCCTGCTGCTGTCTGCCATTGGCTTCTGGTCCTTGCCCAAATCTGAGCCGCTTGGGAGTTTCCAAAACGTCATGGATAATATACGCACAAAGGTTGACTGGGTCGGCGCCTTGCTGGGATCGGCCTTTATGGCCCTGCTATCGTATTTCCTAGCGTAAGTTGCCACGACCTGGGGTGTTGACATCGGCTAATTTCCCCCCAGAATCATCAGCACCGACGTTTACAAGGTCAAGCAGCCCGCCAGCATTGTGATTCTCTGTCTCGGCCTCCTGGCTCTGCCTCTTTTCATCGGCTGGAGCCACCGCCAGACCCAAACAGGCAAGCCGGCCTTGATACCGAATTCTTTCTGGCGAAACTCGACCTTTTCCAGCATCTGCGCGGCCATCGCCATGTCATTTGCTGTAGTGAACTCTTTGGAGTTGTTTACCAGTTTATTGTAAGCCATGGTCCCAGATAGCAGTGACTGTTGGAGCTAACCACGTCACTAGCTTCCAAGAAATCCAGGGTCTGTCAGCTCTTCAAGCCGCTATCAGAATTCTCCCAAGTCTCATCGTTGGCGTCATCCTCAATTTCACGACAGGTCTCTTGGTGCATAAGATCCCCGCTATCTGGATCGTCGTCACCACCGCTCTTCTCTCCGCTGGTGCTCCCCTGCTCATGGCCGTCATTCAGCCACAATGGCCATACTGGGGCAACGCCTTCGTCACCCAGATTCTTATGCCTATCTCTTGCGATGTCCTCTTCACTGTCGGCTTGATCGTCATCACGGATGTCTTTCCAGAGGATAAGCAAGCCGTTGCCGGTGCCGTGTTCAACACCGCATCACAGTTTGGGTCCTCCTTTGGGTTGGCTATGATGCAGGTTATTTCCACGCTGGTGGCCAAGAAACACGAAGGAATGAGCCCTGTTGAGGCCCTGATGGAGGGATATAGGGCTGGATTCTGGACTATGTTTGCGTTCATGGTCGTTTGCGCCATCATCGGAGGAGTTGGGCTCCGAAAGACAGGCAAGGTTGGGTTGAAGCAGGATTAAGCACAGCCTGGACAAAAATCGGAAAAAAAATACTCAGATTGGCGAGTGAAAGGTTTAAGGAGTCGTGATACGCAAAAGAGGGGCATTCTTGCCTAGAAGAGGACAGAAAAAGTAGTGGTGCAAATTTTATGATTCCGCATATTAGGAGTTTATACAGGGAAAAAGTACCATCTAAAACCTAGAAGTCATACGCTCAAGCCGTAAACGATCCAATATCCAGAAACAATTATCAAGGTCAGCCTCATTGTTGCCAATGTTTAGAGATCCTTTCTCAGACTGGCACCCCGCAACATATTTGACATCCTCTTTTCCTCCTCGGCATTCGGCTCGCGCCACCACTCATCTGCCTGGACTTTGGCAAAGCCCTTCTCCTCCCATTCTTTTACTCGCTTTGAGTCAATCTGGTGCCACGGGACGCCCAGATCCTTGGACACATGATCCTTGACATATTTCATGAAGTTGTTATCGCTCACACCATCCGGGCCCTTTCCATCAACAAAGAAGCTCTTGACTATTGCCTTCTCCTCCTTGTCAACCTCTTCGAGGCGTTTCATCATGCCGTTGACGGCCCGCTTCTTGCTGTATGCCTGGGGTTTCATCCATTTGTCGACCTTCTTCCAGTCAAGCTGGAAGCCGGCTGAGTCGTAGGTAGGCGAGCCGTCAGGCCCTTTCTTATGGCAAACGTGCAAGTCGTGGAATGTATCGGTGGGGTCTGCTAGGGCGTTCTTTGCGTACCAACTGTCGTCATGTTTGGAGACGCCCTTGGGTTTCTTCACCTGGGGGATGTGGAACCTCGCCCTGAACTCGTCGTCAATCTCCATGCCGTTGAGCCGTGGTCGGTTGACGCGACCGGGGGTTGGTCTCTGGTCCCGTAATTGGCTGCGGTCGTAGTCATACTCGAGGTCTGGAGTTTTGAGACGCGGTTTCTGCGACGAGCTTGACGCGTCGGTGTCGCCTTGGGATTGTTTGGCCTTCTTGGCCTGCTTCGGCTCTGCCGGCGAATCCGTCTTCTCAGAGGTCCTCTTATGGCCCTGAGGCGCCGAAGGGCCCGCGTTCTCCGCGTCAGCTTCCGTGTCTTGGCTTCTGATTCTCATTTTCGCGTGTTTTTTTCTTGAATGACGCGTGTGACACGGAGGGTGATGAGCGTGATGCCACGGTGTCGTATATTGCTTTTGCTGTGGGATTGATATCACATGACTACCTGACTAGTCCAAGACTGTCTGACGCGTTTCCCTGCAGCGTTCCAATCATTGTTGATCCATACCTACACAGAACCCTGTTCCCAATCCTTCCTCCAGCTCTGTAGGCATTTGGCTAATAGCCCGCTGGACACCACATTGTATCCTTCTCTTATTGCCCTGCTCCTCTCTTCCGTTCTTTGCGTCTCAAACACAAGACTACTGCGACCCGGCTTGTCATTGTCGTACTTTTCGGCAAAGAAGTCGAGCAACTTGATAGTAGGGTTCTTCTGCGGATCTTGCTCGCCATCGCGCAGTCTCTGCACCCATTCGCGTTGACCCAAGACCTCAAAGTTGAGTCCTGCAGCAGCCAGAGCGGGAAGAATATCCTCTGTCCAACGGACCGTGATAGGGTTCTGTACGTGATACACCACGTCATGCGGGTCCTGAAGCTGGAAGTAGCCCGCAGTCTGATCTCCAGAAGATGCCAATCCAGTCAACTCGAGGACAGCCTCGGCACACTTGTCGACGGGTAGCCACGATGGGGTCTCATCCAGTGCAGGGAGAGCGCCGAGAGTGACGGCTGCTCGGAACATGAGTGGAATCGCTTCTGTGGAATTCCAACGTCCCATTGCCGAATCGCCAATGATTTGGCCAGACCTTAACACGCGGGCCTCCATGCCAGTGGACGCTGCAGCGGCATTGACGAGATGCTCCGCGACCCATTTGCTGCGTGCATAGCCCATGTTCTGCGCATGTGCAGGGTCCTTGACAAGCGTCTCAGCGATTCTAGCTGGTGACGGTGTTCCTGCAGCCGCAGAGATGGAGGAGATGAAAGCGAGACGTGCTGGACGACTGAAAGGGACCGACAAGCACAGATCGAGCAGATGGCGCAGCCCCGCGATGTGCTGAGCCTCGAAACTTTGGACTGTCAGAGTAAAGTTGACAGCCCAGGCTGAGTGAATGACAGAGGTCAAAGTCGAGCGGATAGCGTCAAACACCTCGGTTCCCAAGCCGAGATCAGGGAGGTTAAGGTCGGCAGGTAATGCCGTGAATTTTGCCGAGTGATGGTATGGGCTTAGTCCGCCCTGGGCTAATGATGCGATAATACGTTGGTGTGCTGAGTTGTGGTGAGGTGAAAGACCTCGAGCTGTCAATGAGTCGACCACGCGCTGCTGAGCCGCTGTGGGCGAAGACGCGCGAACGAGGCAATAGACATGCTTCACACGTGGGAGAGAAAGGAGTCGAGATAGGATGTGCGCTCCAAGAGAGCCAGTGGCGCCCGTGAGAAGAACAACTTCGCCGTCAGGCACTTGAGTTCCACGCTTGAATGGCTCGAACTTTGAGTACTTGGCCACAAGTTCTTGCATGAGTTCCTCCTCACTCTTTTCCTGTAGAACGGAACCTGTCCTCAGAGAGTGAAGATAGCTCGAAAGCTGCTTAACGCTGGGGTAGTCAAACACAACGTTCTGTCCTAGGCTCTTGCCACCCAGGTCAAGCTCACGGACGATATGGGCGCGAGCTGTGATGGCTTGCAGACTATCCATGCCCGCAGCGAAGAAATCAGTATCGGTAACAAGCCCCTGGACCCCAACGCGCTTGGATAGCAGATCGAGGAGATATTGTTGCAGCTCAGGGACTTCTAGAGCAAGGCGCTGTTCGTTGCCAGGGGATTCAAAGTTCTGGTAGACTTGCTCGATGACGTCTTCAAAGTGCTTGTAGCATGCAGCTCGAATGACTGTTCCTTTGTCTGTGCGAGGATATTCTGTCCCAAAAGGCATAATCTTGACCATCTCGCGAGACAAGCGGCCGAACTGCTCCGCTTTCTGGTTGGCCTCCTCGATTGTCGACCAAAGAAGATTGAGCAACTCTTCGGGCGTCTTTTCGGAGGCATGCTCGCTAGGAATGATTAGAAGGCCTGGGAACGCTCGACCAACACCAAACACGAGACAGTCTTGCACGAGCTCATTCTGACGGATGCGGTGCTCATAAGGTACCGGCAGGACCTTTTCGCCGTTGAAGAGTGTAACCCGATCATCCAATCGACCGAGGTATTTCCAGCCATCAGGGATCGTATGGTGCTTTACGAATGTGTCTCGTGTACGGAACGAGTTGGGTGGGTCATCAGAGTTGGATGTAGTTTTGGTGGGGAGTCCGTCAAGAACGACGAGTTCGTAGATGCCTGGTGTGACTTCGTCAAAAAAGAGATAAGGCTTTGTCTTGGCGAGTGGCCGGACGTAGTTCCAAGCCTTGTCTGTCTCGGGGTCTCGTTGCGACGTCATGAGTTGACCCATTTCGGTGCTAATCCCAAGTTAGACAAATAACTGAAAGGAGTAGCGAGGACAGACTTACGCGCCGTAGTGAGACACGATATTTACACCGTTCTGCACCAAAAGGTCTCCCAAGTCATCGGGACAACTGCTCCCTCCAAAGAGCACAAGTTTTGCCTTTGCCAGCTCCGCGATCCCATCGTCTGTCTCAGCGAGAACCTTCAATGCATAGGGAACGCAGTGGAAGCTTTCAAAGTCGGCGGCTTTCATGGCTGTTACGAGGTGGTTATTGGTCAAGGGCAGGTTGGCGTTATACACCGCCGTGCGCTTGCCGGTAACCATGCCTCGGAACATGGTTGACAATCCATGATTGTGAAATAGCGGTAGAGTCACGAGGGCCCTCATTCCACTACCTGTGGCGTAGTTACTGAGGCATTGCCTGTGGGTTTGGTAGATCGGCTTCGGCAAGCCGGTGCTTCCGGAGGAGTGAACGATGAATGCGACAGTATTCTCCTCATCCTGCAACTCTGTTTGGCGCTGGAACCGCGTTGACTGTGACGCGTTGCGAGGCCATAGATTGTGGTCGGGCAAGGGATAGCTTTCCACAGGATATACTTCCTGAATGTTGGAGGCCGTAGAAACCAGCTTGGGTCCTACAAGTATGCGTGTGCAATTGGTCTCCTTGAGTAATGCAAGGTATGCTTCTGTCGGCAAACGTGTCGATAGGAAGAGAACAGTAAAGCCCATGCGAGAGAGAGCAATGATGGAGATGATGTAGTCAAGGTTGGAGGGACCCAAGAGCCCAACTACTTCGGCCTTGTCACTCCTCGATGCCTACCAATGACGCATGTTAGGTCAGGGCTACAACTTGGAAGAGGCATCTTACCTTTGGGACTAGTCCTTGGCTAGCAAGCGCCTTGGCAGCCTCGTCCGCAAAAGCATCAAGGTCCTTGGCGGTGTAGTTGACAAAATCCGAAGCCCCTAATTCAGAGCTAGGATAGGCAATAAGCGGTGTATCGGGAATGCTCTGTGCCTGATGGACGATAAAGTCGTTGATGCAGTTGATCTTGTCAGGCTTGGGGGTGATAGTCACGGTCGCCGCATGTTTGGCTACACTCAAGCCGGGCGCCGTGCTCGTAATACTTGCAGTGACAGCAGCCATGGCAAGGATAAACTGACGGGAAGATGATGGACCGGAGCGGTGAATGTAGTGGGAAGAGAGAGGTGATATCGATAGGTACTTTTGCCAAATGTGGTCTGCATGTGGTCACGTTTTCTAGCCAGTTCAGCGTTGATTAATTGTATAGGCTAAATTTAAAGCATTGAGAGGTTATCATTCTGCTTTGATTTACAGTCTTCGGCTCCGAGACGTCCGAAGAAGTGTCATCGGAAAAGGGACGGAAAAGTAGAGGGCAAGGTTGCGGGTCAAGGGGGGGATGGTTGGAGCTTTTCCGGCTCCCTGTCAAAGACCGGCACGGTAATAGATATCAATATCCGGCCAGGTGGAGGAGATGCGTGACCGGCTAAGGTATTCAGAATTTGCAACAGGATTATTGATGATGAGATTGTGAACGATCAGATATCTGCAACTAAATATGCCGAGACCTTGAAACCGAACACCTCCATCACTGGCTCGAGGCACTGAGTGAACATTGCTGCTTGGTAGGCAAGCTTGCAAGACCAAGAGGGCCGTAGCCAGGGATCAAGATCTGCGAGATTGGGATGACTGTAGATTGGGATGCGTAAGGTCATAATCACGGATTTTATTCAAAACTGAGGATATCTTTTAACTGCTTGATCATTCCCCCATAGCCAGATTCCACCCTTCCATGTTGTTCTCACCAAGGAAAGCCTCAATACCGCCCATTCCACCGGAGACCTAGACGGTCAGTCAGTGAGCTAGATGGTTGACCAGGCAAGTAAAATGAAGGAACACTCACCAGAGAATCGAACTGATTCCACCCCGTCATCTGTATGATGGAGCTCCCTGGGCTGTGTTCCGGAAAGCCAAGTCCCTCTTCTCCAGCCAAGCCCAATTGACCTGCGACTTCTTCAGCAGACGGGCCGAAATTCATGCCATGAGGCCCTAAGCCGAGAAGTTCCTGATTTGGATACGCTCCTAACAGCGCCGCATCACCTTCAGGCATGTTTGCAGAGCCAGTAGCAGCTCCCCCATGACCTGTCGTTATTTGGAGCAAGTGAGTATTATGACGCAGCACTTCAACCCGAAGTTCCTGCAGAACCACGCCGTATCTCTGGGCTAGGGAGCCCGGTATGGCGATTGATGTGATTTGGGATTGACATTTGGTTGCGGCGTGGAAGGCTGGAAGGTATGTCTCTGGCGGTGCATGGCGTTGTTGTATGGCAAAGACGTAGAGCATGACAACGGCGGAAAAGGCAAAATAGTGAGAGAACTGAGGAAAAATTAGCAAGAGCGTGCTGTCACTGAGGACCTTGATCACTGACCCAAAAAGTGTTGTAGAGTTGTCCGCCCGAGTGGAGGTCATCAATCTTGGCGACAATATTCATGGCAGCCTCGAGGCAACGCTGAACGTGCTCATTCGTAAGGTCCGTGTTTTGACGACTCCTTGTGTTTCTTGTTGTACCGAGGTTTGCAAGACTGGCAAAGTTGTTCAGCAAGAACGGGCGATGAACGAGAATCTGGGCGTGCCAGCACGCTAGGTTCAGGACATTTCGCTGCCGAAGAAAGATTGGCTGGAACAAGGACGGGTCGATGCCATCTGTGTCAACGAGGTACGCCACACCAGTGTGCCAGGCCTCGATCTCTTTTGTGTATTTTGCTGCCAGCTTGTATTGGCTCTCCATGGATTGTGATCGAATCCCGTATAGGTCTCTCAAGATCCTGGCCACGATTCGCGATAGTCTAGAGGGATTAGCCTGATATAATCGGTCAAGTCATCTATGCCTTACTTGATGTGAGCCACAGACCCCGACATGATTGATTGGACTGTCCCCAAGGGTGAGGGCGCCGTTTGGCCACGGCCAAGTCGATAGTCATCCACGCAGAGCGGCATTTCCTGGTCGATATCATCGTCGTGAAATGTCCGCGGTCGTCCGAGCGCTGCGCTGAGATAGGTGTCCAAGTTGTAAGCACACCAGAATGTTCGCTTCCGACACTCCAGGTCGACGTAATCCGGATGGCTGCTTGCATCGATGCGAGACTTCCTGTGAATGCCAAGGGCAAGCATCAGGTGAGCAGTGGTTCCAAAGAGGCTCCAGCAGTGGTTCAAACGTGAGTGTGACAAGAGATAAAAACACTGTGCCAGACGTGCTTGAACGCTTGTGAGGCGTATAGCTCCTTTTTCACCAGAGAGCTGGTCTTCGGCAGCAGAGAAGAAGCGGGCGCTGGAGATGTCAGTATGCTGCCGTAATTTTTCAAGGATTCGTCAAACCTTGCTTCGGGATCAACTGTCCCAGATTTAGACTTGGGAAAGTTCTCAGCATGAGCAAAGACCATGAACAGGAGAGCCGTCCTGCTTCTTGCATCTGGCTGGTCACGCATACTGCCGTGGCTTTCGTACATCTCTTTCAGCCATGTTTCGACGGTAGGGCGGTGCAAGAACCGGTGGGTTGCTGCAGCAAACTCAAAATACCTGCAGAGGAGAGATTCTGCTTCGGATCGGGGTGGCAGTATAAGGAAACGGGTATCGAACTCGGGTAGAGGTAGATCGCCAAAGGTGAAGATGGAGGCCTCAGATGATGACGATACCGAGCGTTGCTGCTGTAGCTTCCTCTGGATCCTCAACAAGAACGATGCTCCAGAAGCAGGGCCAACCTCATATGGTGTTAGTAAAGGGTAGGGAATGGGGTAAGGCTGCATACATAGTGGCCCTGCCGATCAATGGGGGCCGGCTCAGGAGAGTTGCGGGACGACTGAGTAGACACACCATTCTCAGGCTTAGAGGCTTCAAATGCCCGAGCTTCAATGGATACCGGACTCGGGATATGCTCTTCTAATTGGTGTGGGCCATTGGGAGGAACCGACCCTCTCAGCTGCTCCTCGGTAGCTCGAGGCACAGTACCCGACGGCTCGCCACGATCGTCAGGGTCCATCTCAGTGTCTATCTCGATGGACGGAAGACGACCACGGCGGTATGAGGCCGTGTACCTGCAGTCAAGCCTAAGGCGAGAGCAGAGAGCACAGGGATACTTTCCCGAGCAGCGAGTTTTGCGCCTAGAAATTGTCAGCCAGCTTTCAGTGGATCAACGCGTATATAGCCATCCCCGGCTGGAGAGCGGATCTAACGCCCGACAAAGACTGTCAGTCAATCTTGGCTAGCATAGACCCATAGCCTGGCACGCAAGGGAAACAATTAAAGGGTGTATTCACGCCTTGCAACGGTCACAAGCCCTGCTGGCTCTGCTCCTGACGTGTGGTTGTTTACGCTGCTTCGCAGGGGACTGATTACGTTCATGGTTGTCGCTCTCGTGCGAGCCTCGCTGGCTGAGGTCGGGAGGGCTGGAGCGGCGCGTTGTGTCCATTGTCGAACGTGTTCTGGGGGTTTGCCTTTGGGACGGAAAAGGACGTCGGAAATGGGGGGACCAAGCCTGGGCCGAGTTCTTATCTTTCTTATTCGGCAGGGTTTTGGTGAGATTGGGAGGCGGGGAAATGGAGCGGGGGTTGAACATGGGGTCGTGACGATCAGTTTAGACTCCCCGGGGAGCTTATGGGGATAGCCTGGAAATGCCATCTACGGCAGTAGTTACTCGAATAACCTTGGCTATCAGACTTCTATAATGCATTGCCTCACCATACGAGCCGAGCCTCCTCGAGTGTGGATGTCCCAGGACCTACCACTCTCTCCATTCACCTCCTGGTCCTACAAAGCCTGGGCTCACCCACGGCTGTGCATTCTGGCTGAGCTCCCGAACCTTTTCTTCATTCACCTCAATGCCCAATCCAGGCCCCTTCATAAGGTGTATGTAACCATCCTCAACATCCCAGATTTCTGGGTTCTTGATATACGACAACAAGTCATGCCCTCCCGTGTTGTAGTGAATCCCCAGGCTCATCTCTTGAATCGCAAAGTTGGGTGTCGTAGCATCAACTTGAATGTTTGCTGCGAGGGCAATAGGTCCAAGGGGACAGTGAGGTGCGATTGCAACGTCATAAGTCTCTGCCATGGCTGCTATGCGTCGCAGCTCTGAGATGCCGCCCACATGGCTGATGTCTGGCTGCAGAATGTCGACGCATGCGGCTTCGAGGAAGGGTTTTACGTCCCATCGACTATGCAAACGTTCTCCGAGAGCAACGGGGGTTGAGACACTTTGTGAGAAGGCTTTGATTCCCTCAATGTGCTCGGATAGAAGAGGTTCCTCGATAAACATGGGGCGATGAGGTGCCAGTAGTGCTGCTAGTTGTTTTGCCATCGGTTTGTGTACACGGCCGTGGAAATCCACGCCTGCGTCCATGCCGAGGGCCTTGACAGTCTTGACTCTTTCGATGCAAGCGTCAAGGGCTGATGGTGAGTCGAGCCAGCCGAGATCCTCTGTGCCGTTCATCTTGACGGCAGTGAAGCCTTGCGACCGGCGAGAAAGTCTGTCCGAAACATTAGCGCAGGTTTGATGTAGAATTGGCATGCGGATAGACTAACGCCTGGGCTTCTATGTCTGAAGGTCGGTCTCCTCCGATCCAAGCATAGACCTTGAGCTTGTCTCTGACCTTGCCACCTAAGAGCTGGTAGATAGGGACATTGAGTTTCCGAGCTATAGATGGCTATCAGTAAGTAGATCTCCAAGTCTCCGTGAAACTTACCTTTGAGATCCCAAAGGGCAATGTCAATACCGGCGAGTGCGCTCATAAAGACCGGCCCCCCTCTATAGAAGCCCATGCGCCAGGATCTTTGCCAAATTTGTTCAATCTCGCTGTGTTCTGTCAGTTTGGCCTGTCAAAGCACTGGAACATCAACTTACTCAGCCTCCATCCCCGTATACTGAGAAATCCAGGCGTCCAAGCATCCTTCGACGGCTTGAGTGTGCCCCTCTAGCGATGCTTCTCCCCACCCCACGTTGCCGGCATCGTCGGTGATTTTGACGAAGAGCCAACGAGGGGGGACACGGAAATACTCGATCAAAGCAATCTTGCCCATGGCGACGGGAGTGGAAAGTAACACTACGGCCTGCCGTGATAGTTATTGCGGCGCTTGCCGCAATGCGTGATTATAAGCTACGCCCCTCCAAAGACCCCAGTCTCTGCAGGGAATCTCGGTATTCCAGCCGAGTTGGTTGCCGGTGTTCGGGTCAGTGGCGCCCGGGTCGGATATGCAGTCTCCGCACGAGGGAGAGAACATGATGACGTGCCAGCTCCGACGCCGGAACTCGGCCCGGGAAACGGACAGGGGACGGCATGTTCAGCCCTGTCAGAGATGATTCGGATTCTAGGAAAAGAATAGACTAGACTGATGCCCTGAAAGCGTAAGGCTTAGCTGAGTACCATCCCGTTTGTACATTGAACCTAGGTGATATGGCACGCGATGAGGCTCTTTTAACACGACCGGGGATTAATACATGTGAAATGGTTGACTGGGGTGCAAACAGTTGACCATGTAGCTCGCTGAAATCTCTATTGAACAAACCAAGATCCATGTCTATTTATGTTCTATATACTCAGGCGGCAGCCTTTAGCTCCTTTTGCTTGGCAATCCAATCCAGCCTGCCCTTCCTGACCGTCGCCTCATCAAGCTCACCAAAGATATTAAGACCCAGCCGAATCGGCATGTTGTACCTGTGGTTCTTATCCAAAGCATTGATTCTCTCAAATGCACTCTTGGGTAGCTCAAAGTCCTCGAAATTCTCAGCGATTCTTGACGGCGTCACTGACTTGGGGAGCACGACTGTTCCTCGTTGAACAGCCCACTGGATGAGAACTTGGGCTGGTTGCTTGCCTAGTTCTTTCGCGATGGAAATGACCTCGGGGTCATTAATCGCCTTGGGAAGGCCATAGATGTTGTTCCCGGAGGGGCTGTATGCAGTGATGAGGATATCCTGCTGCTTAGACCACTCTAGCAGGCCGGGCTGCTGCAAGTAAGGATGCGCCTCAATTTGGTTGATGACAGGCTTGATTTCGGCACTGCACACTGTTAGGTCTTATTTTACTGGTAACTGTGGCGTGACTCACTAGCTCAGAATCTCCTCAGTCTTCTCCCTGGTAAAGTTACTGACACCAATGCTCCTGATCTTGCCCTTCTTGACTAGCGCTTCTAGAGCCTGCCACGTCTCCTTGATTGGAACATTAATTACGTGAATGCCTCCATCAGAGGGGTCGATGGGGAAATGCTCCCTCTTATCAGCAGGCTTATTGAACGCCACGGGCCAGTGGATCAGGTAGAGATCAAGGTAATCAGTACCAAGATCCTTGAGGGACTGGTCGAGAGCCTCTTCAACATCAGCAGCTCGGTGATGAGTGTTCCAGAGCTTCCCGGTTAGAAAGAACTCCTCTCGGGGTACTCCGGATGCCTTGATACCTGCACCGACTTCAGCCTCGTTGTCGTAGACAGAGGCAGCGTCGATGTGACGGTATCCATGCTTTAGGGCAAACTCTACAGCATTGGCAACTTCGTTGGGACCTGATTGCTGCTGAATGTCAGAATGACTTCCAAATACAACGGACTCAAGAACTTACCCATGTGCCGAGTCCTACTGCAGGGATAGAGTACCCCGAGTTGAGCTTGAAAGTGCGACCAGACGACATGATGAGTGGCTTGTGAGGAAGTGAAGTCAAGAAGGATGTTTCCCCGCACGAAACAAGAGTCAATTTAGTCTTGAGGATGAAAAAAAGATCGTCGAGAAATGAGGCGACATTGCGTGCTCCCGTTGGCTGGTTTCATTTATCCGAAGCTCACGATCGGGAGTCGGAAAAGGGTCATGATGATTCGTCGGCGGCCCTGGGACGAGCCGGAGGCGGCATCGGAGCTAACCCGCACTCGGCTCGGGAGCGGAACAAGATGGAGCCGGCATCTTCTCCGCGTTATATACCACTCGATTGACGTGGTGTCACTCGTTTTAATACACGCATCTCTTCATAGAACAATATCAAGCCTGTTGACATCATCTGCACAATCAAGATGACGCCCCGAACCCCGCCCGATGGTGTCTTTGTCCCCGTGCCCACCTTCTTCAAGGCCGAGGCCAAGACCCCCGCTCTGCAGCCAGCAATTGATGTGCCGACCCAAATCTCGCACAGCATTCATCTTGCAAAGTCTGGCATCACCGGACTTGTCCTCATGGGCTCGACCGGTGAGGCCATCCACTTGACTAGAGCAGAGCGGGTTGATGTGATATATGGAGTCCGTAGGGGACTCGATGAAGCTGGATATCGAGACTATCCCATCATGGCTGGTGTCCTGATCAACAGCGTCGACGAGGCTCTTGACTGGCTGAGAGATGCCCAAAAAGCCGGTGCCCAATGGGGTCTGGTTCTTGCGCCTGGGTACTTTGGCGGTGCTGCAACTCAGGATAACCTTGTTGAGTGGTATACCTTGGTTGCTGACAAAAGCCCTCTACCGATCTTGCTGTGAGTAGAGATTATTGGATCGATGCAGTTCTGTGCTAACGAATTCAGATACAACTACCCCGGCGTTACCAACAACTTGATGATCGGCATAGACACATACGTGAAACTGGCACAACACCCCAACATTGTAGGGTGCAAGATGTACGTTGTCCCGTCGCATTCTGCTATCCAAATACTCACACGAACCCAAGGTCACACGGCAATGTCTCTTACCACGTGCAAGTATCTCTACACCCAAAGATTGATCACTCCAAATTCCGCGTTTACTCTGGCTTCGGCCAACAACTCGGCCCTATCGTGGTGTTTAATGCCGGCGGTGTTATCGATGGTCTGGCTGCCATATATCCCAAGACTGTGACCCGCTTGTTTTCTCTAGCTGCCAAGAGACCCCTCGACGAGTCGACTCTGGAAGAGACCCGCAGACTCCAGTGGAAGGTTTCAAGCGCTGAAGAATTCATTGTGAAGCATGGCATCCTTGGAATTCGTGAGGGCATCTACAAAGTCCTCGGGTTCGGTCATTTGTCAGGGGGCAGGCTTCCTTTGAGGGGTGCTTTGGCTCAAGGCGCCTTTGACGAGTGGAATGATATCCTGGGTCAGATGGCGGAGGAGGAGAAGAAGCTGTAGTTTCTGATAAATGGCATAAACTTGAGGTCAATTAGGGCTGAAACAGAACACAGTAATCCTCAAGAGCGTAAAGATCTCGGTTTATTAAGTGGTGCTGGCCGAGGACTCGTATGAAGCTTGGGGTCGACATGTATCGCCGCACATGATAAATCGGATGGATATGAGCCCTTGATATATAATATGCGACTATGTGACGGCTGATATAGACTGGTTGAGACCACCGGACTGTTCAAAAGACACCTGGATTAGAACACCTTGGAGGCATACCAGTTCATTCTAAGCATCATGCATCATTATATGGCAAGAAAAGAATGAAACGCTTGCTCGAAAATAACACAGCTCATGGGGCCAGAATTCTCTTTATAATCACCAGTCTGTTATTAAACTGGCATTCCGCTTGGTCCAATCAGCGCCCTTTTCTTCCAAGACTCCCTTGTTACCACAAGATGTTTCAATGATATACCAAAGACGTTCAGCCAAATCATATTAGCTCAGTAGACGTAGAAGTTGGTCTCTTCTGGGTTCCTCTCCCGAATCTTCTTGTTTTGCCTCTGTAACGTAATCCTAAGAGCCCAACCGCACACAACAACACCTGCCGAAAACGCGATGCAAGCCACCATGGGCATGGTGTATCGAGGAGCAGCACTTGAAGGCCAGAGGTAAGGAGTGTAAACACTGGCCAAGTTTCCAAACGTGTTGCACATTGCGATCGCAACGGCTTTTTTCTCGTCGGTCTGTCCGACCACGGAGGCTGTCCAGCCGAGAATGATGTTGTTGACGCCGTATGTGGCTCCGACGAAGAGCATGATGCCGACAAAACGAGCGGGTACGTTAAGTGTGGCGCAACCCATTGCGAAGCCGATGATTGCAATAGCTTTGCTAACGGTTACGTGCCAGGTGCGCTCGTTGTAGCGTCCTGATGACCATGACACGAGGATGGAGACAATGCCTGAAAAGAGGTAGGGCGGGCAAGTCAGGACAAGGGTGATGGTAGTGTTGTAGCCCAGAGTCTCGATAACAGTCGGCAGGAAGTTCTTGAACCCATTGGCCTATAAGCAGGTTAGGTTATCATTCGTCAAGGTAAAGCTAGAGAATGACTCACAGAGAGGTGGAGGTTGTCCATCAAGCAAAAGACCCAGGTGCGCCAGTCAGAAGCGGCTTCACGCAGGCCAGTCCAGACACTGGTTCCCTCGCGACGACCGGTGGTATCGCGGCAGATACGGTCATGCGCCAGCTGGCGTTCTTCGGGATTGAGCCACCTGGTCTTGAGCGGGCTGTCAGGAAGCGTGAAGAAGCCGACGATGGCGACGGCCATAGAGAAGGCACCCTGGATGATGAAGAGCCTATAGTAATAATGTTAGATTTTGAAAGAAATATCTGGTACTGCCCAGGGCCAATGCTTACCATTGCCAACCCTTGAGACCCATGGTGCCATTGAGACCTGCAAAGATGGGTGCCGCAATCAGGCCCGAAAAGGAGCTCGCCAGCATGTTTCCAGTGTAAAAGATGGACATGCGTGTCGCAATCTCCTTGCGGTTGTAAAACATGGAGATCATGTACAAAGCTCCGGGATAGAACGGCGCCTCGGTGATGCCGAGAAAGAAGCGACATACAAGCATGGTCTCGTAGCTGTTGGCCTTGTATGTCAGGAGAGACAAGACAGACCAAGCCAGGCAGAATCCGGCCATGTACCAAGACGGCCTGACGCGATTGAGGATCATGTTGGAAGGGATCTGGCCGCAGAGGTAGCCGACGAAGAGAATCGAGACGCAGGTGTTGTACTGGGTGCCCTTGAGGCCGAGATCGTCTTCCAGGCCGTTCAGTCGTCCGTTGATCATGGCATTGCGGTCGAGAAAGTTGAAAAAGTACATGAGCCAAAGAATGGGCTGGACTTCACATTAGAATGGGTTTGGTTTCGAGAGAAGCATGGCACCCACCATCATGTACCAGTCTAGCTTCTTCACCAGGGCAATCTCTTTCGGGTCCGTCTTTGCGTGGGAGCCAAACGCGTCGACCTTTTCAGCATCGGGAAGCTTTAGCTGCTCATCGTTGTCCCTCGTCTCGACATGCGAGATGATGTTCTTGTCGTCGTGCGACATGGTTGCTGTCACTGCCTGTTGGTTGGACGTGTTGTGTGGTCCTGTCACGCACGAGCTAAGGATTGAGAAAAGGCTGATGTTGTCGAACCAGGGCTTGATCAGACTCTAGTCTTTATAACAAGCCTGTCACTCGTGAAGAAACCCTTGAACCAGCATCTCTTGCCCTAGCATCTGACCGAACACCTTGTTCTCTAGGTCCCATTTCCGGATGGGCTTGCGGGGATGCGGGGGAAGCCCGTCTGGGGAAGAGGAGTGCAACGCTAACGGAGCAGGGACAAGGGCGAGAGGTGTTCCACCAATCTAGGGCAGTGGTAGGGTGACTTCGGGTCGGAAAAGCAAGAGGGGAGTCCTTTTCCGAGGCGAGTTGCGTTGCCGATCCCTTCACCAACCTCTCGACCTGTAGCCGAACCTTGGGTGCCTTTTTCCTAGCCAATGGTAGTAACCGGGGAGAATAGCCAAAGTCACGGAAGGTTGCCGAGATCGATGGGAGATTGTCGGTTGACGGGGAGATTGAGCCTTGGTGAACATGGTTGTTGAGTGAGGACTTAACAAGGCTATCTACCGTAGGCGAAATTGAAGCGATATGGACATTGCTTTGTCTTATTTGCAGCAATTAATTCCAATGACTGATACGAGTTTCTTTACTGATGGTCAAGCTCTGGTCTTGGATGCTTTGAAGGGCCTGTGCAGTGTCTCTTCTGAGCTTGTCCTTAACACGACGACCAAGAGTGAGTCTGTTACCTCAATCCACTCCCAAGAACGAAAACTGATCACTCGTAAGCCATCTCTTACTCGAACCATGACCCTTCTAAGCACGTCACCCTCATCTCCGGAGGCGGCGCCGGCCACGAGCCAGCACACGCTGCTTTCGTTGGACGAGGTATGCTGAGTGCAGCCGTATCAGGCAACATCTTTGCCTCTCCCTCAGTCTCGCAGATTGTCGAAGCAATTCACACGGTTGGTGGCGAAGCGGGCACAATCCTCATTGTTAAGAACTACACTGGAGATATTTTCCACTTTCATCTCGCAGCTGAGAAAGCTCGCGCGCGATGGGGACATCGGGTTGAAGTCCTGGTGGTTGGTGATGATGTCGCAGTTGGCCGTCAGCGAAGCGGCAAAGTCGGCCGTCGTGGCTTGGCTGGAACAGTTCTTGTTCATAAGATACTTGGTGCACTGGCCACGAAGGGCAAGTCGATTGATGAGCTGCTTGCTGTTGGCCGGCAGGTCGTCGAGAATCTTGTGACCTGTGGTGTCTCGCAGGGGCATGTGCATATCCCTGGTACTGCTGCACGGAATGAGGCCGTGCAAGTGGAGTTGGGAATGGGGATTCATAATGAACCTGGCTGCTACGTCTTAAATCCTCGGCCTACCCTCGATACGCTACTTGACCGCATGGTAGATATGCTTCTGCGGATAGATGATGAAGACCGTGGCTTTGTCGATTTTCAAGGAGAGCAGCCCGTTCTATTGTTCAATAATCTCGGGGCGACCTCGCAGCTGGAGATGAGTGCAGTCCTGCACCACGTCGTGCAGAAACTAGGTGAGTGAGAGTGGCCAGTTCCTCATTGGCAAGCTAGCTAACAAGCACAGGCGAACGAGGCCTCCAGCCTCTCCGAGTTCTCTCCGGAACTTTCATGACGAGTCTGGATGCCTCTGGGTTCAGCATCACACTTTTAAAGGCTACTGCTGATATGACCCAAGCTATTGATGACCAAACATCAGCTGTTGGCTGGCCACGGAGTGTTTCCAGTTCCGCGGAGTCGGGTAGCAAGCAGATTATCGACACGCCGACAGAGGCAACGCCCAGGGTTACCACCGAGTCTACTGGACCTAGAGGTGGGTCGTAACCTGTCAACGCTGTGTATTCTGATGCTAACTTACTAACAGTCCATCCTGATACCTTCACAGCCGCTGTGACTGCGGCGTGTCAGTCAGTCCTTGCCGCTGAACCACGCATCACGCAGAATGACCGTATTGTCGGAGATGGAGATTGTGGTACAACACTCTCTCGTGGTGCAAATTCTGTTCTCAGCGCTTTATCATCTTCACCAATCACTGCCTCGACAGGCGCGAGCGCAGCAGTAATGCGTATTGCTCTCGCCTTGGAGACCAGCATGGATGGTACTTCGGGTGCTTTGTACGAGCTCTTCTTTACGGCGCTGGCTTCAGCGCTCCAGACATCCCCTAAAGAAAGTGCTACTACTGAGACTTGGGCTGAAGCAGCCAGAGTTGCTTTGGACAGGCTGCAGGCGATGACACCTGCTCGTGTCGGTGACCGGACCCTCATGGATGCACTTATCCCTTTTGTTGAGGCCTTGACGAAGGGAGATATAGACCAGGCTGTTGAAGCTGCTAGAAAGGGCTGTGACAGTACTAAGGGTATGGAAGCGAGCTTGGGCCGAGCAGTCTATGTTTCGGGCGAGAACTGGGACAAGGTCACGGACCCTGGAGCAGAGGGGGTAGTGGCCATTGTGGAAGGACTCTCCAAAGGCGGTCTGAGCCGAGGACAATAAAGCTAGCACTGTACTTCGTGACACCCTAAATGGACTTGATAGCCATCTTGCGCTCCCTTGGGGAAGGTGTTGAGATTGTTGTTAAGATTGCTGTTTGTGACCAACTTGGAATTACAAAGCAAATGCCCTTCCCTTGTCGTAATGATTGAGTCGGATAGACTCGTGACTGTGTTGTGTCGTACTGCAGCCAAGATGGCACAGATTACAGCCATTCATTATCGCAAAGGCCACGGTGTGCGAACCTGGGTGACAGAATAACCAAGACAATCGAAACCGCTCGAGTGTTTGCAGAGCCTAGACATATTAGTACCGCCATAGCAGAACGCCTCGTCCTGCTTGGGGCTTAGGCTGGGCGCTCCGTCTCAATGGACTCGGTTGAGGGCCGAATCACAAGAGCCCACCGAAATCTAGACCGACGCCCACTTCTCAGCTGGGAGCCCACTCTGTAAGGGACTAACCAGTTGATGCTTAAATGGTTAAAACGCCTCAACGCCAATTGCAAGCCACCGGTGTTCAGCTTGAGACTGGAGGGAGGCGGAATTCTCAAGAGGCCTTGTGACGGCTGTTTCCCCCTTTCCTCAATCCCTCTCGCGAGTGGATTGACGCGCCCCAGGAACAGCAGACCGGAGAACATTGCAGCGACAACACAGAGCTCCTCTCGAGTCGAGGTGCAATTACGGCGACAAGATCGCATGTCCAGTCCCATCATCGCCATGCACAAGTGGGTGCTGGTAGCAGCCCTCGCCGGCTCGGCATCTGCGACGTGCTACTACCCCGACGGCAGCAACGCAGCCAAAGACTACCAATACGAGCCTTGCGGAAACTCGACCACGACATACTCACAATGCTGCTACTTCGGCGAGGGCGATAAATGCCTGGCAAACGGGCTGTGCAATCAGCCAGGGCGATGGGATTATCGCGCGGCTTGCCAGAACAAGGACTGGTCAAATTGCCAAAAGGTTTGTATGGACAGTAAGTTTATGCTCTCTTCATGAAGCCTTGTAGATATGGTCATTATCTGACCCGGCGTAGCGGATTCCGGTACCTGGTTTGCACTTACAAAATGCGGGACGAACAAATACTGCTGTCCGCCAGCAGACGGAAGCGATTGCTGTGATAGCGGTGCCCAGATCTATACCCTCGCAGCTCCTGATCCATCGTACAACGATGACGGAGACACTGGAAGCACTCAAGGCAGCGGGAGTGATTCTGCAGAAAGTACGGGCGATGCTACCAACAGCGGATTCCAGAGCGTCGTTCGAACGACAATCATGTCCAGCTCGGGCGCGACAGGAGGCTCGAGCAACAACAACGATAAAAAAGAATCCACCCCTGTTGGGGCAATCGCTGGAGGAATTGTCGGTGGTGTTGCAGTTATTGGATTCCTCGTGCTGGGAGGAATCTTCGTCTTCAGGCGTCAAGGACAGCAACCTACTGCGCCCTCCGATGGGACAGTGGTTGTTGCAGGTGTTGCGGGATCCAATGGATCCAATGGAAGCGAAATTGGCAAGGAGAAGCCAGTGGTGTACCAAACACCCCAGTCTGCTGTGGCAGAGATCGAAGGAAGTGCGGGTAATGTCTACACGGAGGCCGATTCACGAGCCATCAGCCAGGCTCGTTTCGCTGTCAGACAGGAAGGTTTTGAGAATTCACACGGTTCAGAAGAGGCGAACAAGACGGCTACGCGCCAATCTCCCCAGTCTACCTTGGTAGAAGTAGAAGGGAGTACAGGCAATGCCTACACCGAGGCTGATTCGCAAGCCATTAGTCAAGCACGCTTTGTGACGAGACATCAAGCTGCAGACGATACACGAGCTCCAACGCAAGAGACAAAATTGTCCGCGCGCAACAAGGACCAGCTTCACTTCTCAGAGATTGAGGGAAGCGCTGGCACCATTTACACCGAGGCTGATTCACAGGCGATCAGCCTAGCTCGTGTTGCTCCAACACCGCAGGCTGGGGAGGGTGCGCCCGAATTGTCAATTGAGAACAAGACACCGACGAAGCAGGAAAGCTTGGCAGAAGTTGAAGGGACCACAAGCAATGTGTATACTGAAGTTGATGCACAGCCCATCGGCGGTGAAGGAAGGACACAGGTTCAAAAACACGCATCCAAGACGGAGAACCCAGTGACACAGCAAACACCACGACCACACCTATTGGAGGCTGAGGGTAGTGCAGGAAGTGTTTACACCGAAGTCGACTCCCAAGCTATCTACAACTCCCAATTGGCGGTGACGCAACGAGCTCAGAGTAGCGTGCTGGGCGTGGTGGAGGAGAAGAAGCCACTCACTCGTCGAGACGAGCACCAGAGCTTCACGGAGATCGACGGGACTGGAATTGGTCCACAAGCCGAATTGAGGAAGCAGACCGCAGAGCATTCATCGGAGAAGGAGGACCAGCCGGCGGCCCAGCGATCTTCACAACCCAACCTAGCCGAAGTCGGGGGCAGTCCAGGCAGCGTATTCACAAAGGCTGGCTCGGAACCTATTAGTCATGCGCATTTGGAGAACTGGTCCTGGGAAGAGTCAAGTTCGATGGCGAGCAAGCCGACGTCACCGAAAATACCATGGCCGAATCTGGCAGAGGTTGAGGGAAGCGTAGGTAATGTGTGCACCGAGGCTGATTCACAGCCGGTCCACCATGCCCGTCTCGCGCGTCAGATCGAGAACAAGCCAGCGAGACGTCAAGGACCATCCAAAAGCATCGCTGAGATTGAGGGAAGCGCAGGTAATGTGTACACAGAGGCCGACTCGCAGCCCATCGGGTTCCCCAAGCCCATCGCCCCTGAGAAGACAGCAACACATCAAGAGCAGCCGAAGAATATTGCCGAGATTGAAGGCAGTGCAGGCAATGTCTTTATCGAGGCTGATTCACAGGCGATAAACTTGGCTCCGGTCATGGAGAAGCTACAAGGCAAGGACACCGCGGGGAACAGGGTGGCAGATAAGTTGGTTGAGCTGCAGACGCCACACAATCTGCCCGAGGTCGAGGGAAGCGCAGGCAACGTGTACACGAAGGCTGATTCACGAGTCATCCATCACTCGGTGACTATGAAGACCAACCTGGCCGAAAACAATTCGATAACGGACTATGGACAGCCGGCAAGCTTGGCAGAAGTAGAGGGGAGTGCGGGTAATGTGTATATGGAGGCCGATTCAAAGCCCATCAGCGAGGCTCCCGTCTAACGAACGAGGCCGATTGATGAGGGATACCATTTAGATGCAAGAGAAGCACGAGTTAGCGTAGCGAAAGTTGGTATAACTATGATTTAATTATTAATGCATCATCATGCTTATTCGTTTCTCCTGGACCCGAGCCATTATCCCTCCAAATAAACGTAGGAGCACAGCCATAATAAACGTGTTAACATTGCGACAATGACATCATAAATATATACAACATTGAATAGAGCAAGCCCGAGTCAGGCCTATGCTTGGCTAACCGACACAGTGGTAGATCCAGAACCCGACAACGGGACAAGCCAACCTCCGCGTCCCTCTGTGGCACCCTGCGCCTTGGCCTGCCACTTCCCAGTACCCGTCGACTCAACCCAGACGGCTGCCTTTGAGGCCTTGGGCGACCCCTTCGTCTGCGACAGCGTCACCTCCACGGTGTTTTGCGCCGTGTTGAAGGTGAATTGATCGATAGACCCAACGTCGACCGAGATCAACACTTTCAGAGGACCGATAAAGATCCTCCTCCGGACGGCATCCTTGGGCTTGACAGTATAACTATTGCCGCTCTTGGAAAGGATGCCTCCGAAAGCAACCACGCCGAGTTCTTTGTCGTCCGCGACGTAAGTACCGGAGTTCAAGGCCGTGCCGATAAAGCCACCGCCATAGTCACCAGTAATACCGTCCCACTTGAGCGTGTCGGGGAATGAGTGGAAAGCAGCACTGGGGAAACCGTCTTGGTTGATGTTTGTCAGCGGAGCGCTTGATCCTGCATAGCCGACGCGGAGGAGGTAGGCGTCGGATGGGTTGTCGCGGAATGCCGAGAGAAGGACTTGAGAGTTGAGACCTGAGCCGTAGTGGTGGATTTGGCGCTCAATCCTCTTGAGCTTGCCTCCGTAGCTGTGACGATGTTGGTGATCCGCAATTGTCTCGATATGAGAAGTCTTACATAAAGTCCCAGTATCGTCGAGCGTTACCGTTCCAGCCCCAGTGAGGTACGTTGGGCATGTATCCAAGCACGCTGTTGATGGTCTTTGTCTCCGACTCGGTCATACCAAAGTGTCTAACACATTAGTATTAGCGAGAGTGTGTGGTCAGTGAAAGCACATACCTGGTCCAGTAATAGACACCCTCCTGGCCTGTCGAGTCCCACGCCATCTCACTTCCATACGGAATCTCTTGCGAATCCCAAAGCTCGGCTCGCGTTCGCATGGCGCTTTCCAATGCCTTTGCCGCAGTGCTGTCACCCTCTCGCTGCAAGTCGGCGAGAACTTCACCAAACACTGTCTCTCCCATGAGCCCGAGATCCCCGTATGCGACATCATTCTTTGTCAGGCGGAGGATGGTCTTCTGAGCCTGGCTGAGGTACCAAGACCAGTCCTTCGATACAAGATCGGGATATGCTCGCGCAACGCGGTACAGGGACCAGTATGCCGCCGTGACGTGGACGTAATTGTAGGCACGCCCGATATCAGCAGCTGCCTGACGATTCCAAGAGGTCCATGTGGTCCAGTCGATACTCTTGCTGTAAGAATAACCCGGAACGGCAGAGGGCTCGTAGAAGAAGATGGACTTGCGCACACCGTAATCGCTGTTCTGGATGCGGCCCCAGACAACAGTCTGCACAAAATCGTCGAGTTTGGCGACTTCTTCGGCATTTGCCTGGATGATCTGCTTCACCGAGGCCGCAACATAGGCGCCAGTGCCTCCCTCGTCGCTGAGCCCTGCAACCCAAGCTCTAGGGTCTTGATCAACAATGGCGCCCTTCTCATAGTCGTACGTCATGACGCTAGGAGATCGGTGGAAGGGGTCCGACGAGTCGTTGAACCAAGCCTTGGTAGTTAAGAAGTTTCCAAGATCGCTCAGCGTCTCGGTTGTCGGCTTGGTCACAAAGTAGTGGACTGTCTGGACCTTGTCGTCACTGTAGGTGATGGTTACACGTACGCGACCCCAGGCCGAAGCAGAGGGGGTGAGGAGGTAGTGTCCATCGCCCTCATCTTTAACCTCTAGAGCTCCATTGGGCGACACAGTGATGGAAGATACTGCACTGTCGCTCTGGAGGACGAGCTTGGCTGGCAGGTCGCTGGGGATGGTGAATCCGGGAACACCGACGGCAACAGGGTTGCCCGTCTTCCGAACGGCCTTGTCAAAGTCGCGGATAGAGTCTGACAAGGAGAACAGAACGCCGACTTTGAGAGACTCGCCTGGCTTCAGGACTCGGGATGAAGGGGTGTTCCAGGGCTCCTGAGAGGTCCAACTCGTCTCTGCCCAAGCCTTGGTTAAAACCTGCCATTCATAAAAGCCCTCGAAAGTCTGGCTTCTATAGTTCGTTGGCTGAATGGAAGGCTCGTCCAAGTTTCGGTACGCTTCCAAGGGCGACTTGGTGCCCTTCAACGGCGTGACCAAGAGACCTTTGCCGGTGCCTTTGACGGGAGCGACACGGATTTGACCAGCGTCCATACCAATATACGGGTCAGAAAGAGAGCAGTGAGCTTGCATCTCGGTGGCCTGCCTGCCACTGAAGATGCTGTTGAACTCGGCCGGGAATCCAAGACTGCCAATCTCAATTGAGTCCTCGCCGGTGTTCCCAATCGTGAAGCGAAGACCCAAATCTCCCGACACATCGAGCCACTCGCGAGTGATGCTCAGAGGGCCGTCGGGCAAGGTTGGCGACATATTTGAAGCTGCGACGACATTGTTGCCGGCGGTAACCTGCTTGACCGCCCGGCGATCCTGCGCAGAATCGCCGCTCGACCAAGTAGAGGTCTTTTCCTTGCGGTACTTGAAGGTGATATCACCCCAGTGGTATTGGCCATTCTGTGCGCGATCATCAAGAAAGTCGGAGGGCAAAAAGTCAAATGAATCGCCAGCTGGAGACAAAGAGGCTAGGACCTGGGCATCGCGGACGATCTTGGCCTTGAAGTTGCCAATGTTGACGTCGATGAAGCCATTGCCAAGTCCAAGGTTGTCCGTTTGCGCATATACTGGGCTTACAAGGGACCCAAGCAGTGCAAGGATCCCACCGAGCTGTCTTAGAGAAAGCATGGCGAGCTATGGCGATGAGGGTTACCAGCAAGCATAGTCGCGATAGGCACAATGATACGGCCCATCTTTTATAGACGTACGTAGTATAACAGACTTGACAAAAGTGCCCAACTCATGCAAGGGTCTAGATACGAGAGGTGACGGTTAAAGTACAATGAACGCGTACTTGCGCGATTCGGTTGATCGATTGCCCGATCAGTTAGACGCCCCGCTACCATTGGCACGCCTATATGTGTCACATTAATCTATTCCTGAAAATGGCTAGATCCGGCAAGTTCGGGGGCCATCTTCCGATTGTCAACGAGGAGGAGAGCCTCGACCTGCCGTATTCATATCTGGGTCAGGCGTTGATTTGACCCTCCTTTAATATAGTCTGCCGATCTTTTGCCCTGTTGAAACAATCTAGCTTACAAGCGGCATGGGGCCATTGGAGCGTTTTTAAACAAGAATACCCGTCTCGCCTTCAGGTTCACAGCATCCTGGGCGATGTGACATTGGCGAGAATCTCGTATTGGTGGAAACACCTGGGCGCGGAGCAATATACGCAAAACAAATTCTAGAAACAGAATTCCCGCTGTTTCAGAAAATTCCACTGCTATTTAATAATCGGATGGAGGCGGTGGAATTAACTCTAAATAGCTGGCGATAACTATACTCACAGAGACAAGTCAACACAAACATCTCCATCAACATGAGGGCCCTATCACTGCTGCTCCCAGCAGCCCTACTGCCCGCCTTAGCAGTGGCTCAAGCTCAAGACTCAATCACTTTCGACTCGCCTGGCAACCCTATCCTAGGCGGTGGCTCAGTTTATACTGCTGATCCGGCGCCCTTAGTCGTCAACGACACGGTGTACATCCTTGCGGGACGGGATGAAGCCGATGAACGGACAAATGACTTTGTCATGAACGAATGGGAACTCTACGAAGCCAAGAACCCCAAGCCCTCAGGTGGTTCGTGGACACTTCATCGAAACATCGCTGAGCCCCAAGACATCTTCTCCTGGGCCCAGTCCGGAGGAGCATATGCCAGTCAGATCGTCCAAGGCACAGACGGCAAATTTTACCTATACGTCTCTGTTCGGCAACAGAACGGTGCTTCGGACCCTTTCTCGATTGGAGTCGCCGTTGCGGACGATCCCGTGGGACCTTACAAAGATGCTCACCCAAGCGGACCTATCATTTCTCAGACCATTCCTGCCTCTAATGACATCCACAACATTGACCCAACCGTGCTGGTAGATGGGAACAAGGTCTATATCTACTGGGGATCTTTCAACCAGCTTCGAGGCTACGAGCTGGCTTCGGACATGGTCACCATCAAGGGCAGTGAGGTTGTCGTCAACAACTTGGATGGCTACTTTGAAGCCCCGTGGCTGTCGAAGCGAAAGGATACCTACTACCTGTTCTACGCCGCCAACAATGCCGGTCCAGACTCTCCCTGCACACCCACTTCTTACCACGCCTGCATCGCCTACGGCACTGCCTCGAGCCCTCTCGGCCCCTGGAAATTCGGTGGTGTCGTGTTGGGGATTGTCTCCTCGACCACATCTCACCCTGGTATCTACGAACTCGGAGGAAAATGGTATATGGTCTATCACACGGCGGACGCTAAAGACGGAGGTCACTTCCGACGAAGTGTCGCTTTCGACACCCTCGAATGGGACGACTCATCCTCTCCGCCAGCGCCGCTCAAGGTCAAGCAGACTAAGCGGGCTTCAGCTGCACCCAAGCCTACCCGCAACATTGCGCCCAAGGCTGAAGCGTCGTCTGAGAACGAGACGCCTATCCAGTACTGGATTGCGGCTCTCAACGATGGTCGGATTAAGGAGACGCCACTGCCTCCCGATTATTGGGCCTCTTACGTTGGAGAGCAGTCACCAGAAGTCAACGTCTTGACGTATACTTGGGACAGTGCAGTGGAGCTCAACGGCATTGCTGTGTCTTTCTTCGCCGATCAACCTGCAGGCTCCAACGTTGGAATTCCCCCTCCGGCATCTTGGTCCGCTGAGTATGCCAACGGAAGCGGGAACTGGGTCAAAGTTGCTGCCAAGAGCAAGTATCCAACCGAGGCGTCACTCGACCCTCCGGAAGTTAGCTTCGACACCATCTCTACCACTAGTTTGAGAATCACGGTCCGAGCATCGGGAAGCTCTGGACAGTTTGGTGGAGTGGGTATCAATGAGTGGTTTGCTTATGCTCCTGAGGCGGAGTAACTGTTGAAACCGGTTTTTGACATTGATGTATAAATGTCTTTCGATGTAAATAAATTCATAGCACATACTCAGTAATAAAACAAGATTGCTATTCTTGCCATCAAGTGTCCCCCACTGCTACGTACTCCTGGAATGCCATAACGGTAGATGGGTGGGAAATGGCAAGGAGGCACGTTTGCCGCGAGATTGCCGGATGCGTGAAGAGGAGCACTATCTGAAATGCTATCTGGAGTGCTGTGCTGCTCCATAAAGGGTAGCTTGCTTTCGTAACAACAAAGATCACCGTGTCTTTCCACGTCTCTAGCATCATAAACCTAATGCTAACATAGTTGCCGTACAGAGAAGCATTTCACAGTGAAGAATTGCTCAGGCTAAAACTCAAGGCTCGGATACAGAGCGGCCGGTAGGATTCCAAGTGCATTTCACTATATATATTATAGGAAGTGATTATCAAGCCATCTGTCTGGTAATCTGCACCCGAGAAGTAGACTTGACGCTTTATAATACCTAAGGTCTTTTGCTATCGTGTTTCCTCTGACCATCTGTCTGAAGGTAGCAGAGTTATAATAGTAATAATACCTAAGGCATATTAGGCTGCATATTATACCACACGCGTGGCCTGATAATCGCTCCCTCTATATAATCGCTATGTCATTAAGAAGCTAAAGGACAAGGAATAAGCGAAGGGGGTGTAGTCTATGTCTCTTCGTCAGCCAATAAAGCCTCTGTGAGGACATAACCCCGCTTCTTCTCCTGTTGCTATATTCTTACTACATGTTTTCCCTTTCGTCCGAAGCCGCACTATTGGTGGTTATGAGCATGCAAGATGTCGCTCATTTGCCCAGCTTCTTAGTAGGGGCTCGCAGAGTCGTTGAGACTAGTAGCATTCGAAGGCCTCATTCAGATCGATCGCGTAAAGATCATCATAGTATTTGTAATTCTATTCAGGGTGTGTCCACGCTAGTCCGGGGCATTTGATACGTGGCCGGGTCATCATGCGCTGCCTGAAAGAAGTGCCGCGTGTTAATCGCATCATCAAGCAATGGGTCGAACATAAAAGGGACGACTGACGTTCCAAGCCTCTTGTTTTGGCCCCATTTTACTACCAGTTCCAACATCTTCAAGTTCTCTTAGTCAAGTCTTAAAACGCCCGTCCTACTTCAAGCATCACCCTCGGCATCTAACTGTTCCACAACAATTGTTCTAATCTTACCATAAGTAAGTTCTCGGCAATATTATGTGTCTGTATGAACTAACATGTGCCTTTGAAGTGGCCGCCTTTGTTTCCGCTACGCTAGTAGACGCGTCGGAGTCCAGGACGTGTGCGTTTTGTGGGAGTTCGGGTGATCTTATTAACGCTGGAGGTTGCAGAAACTGCGAGTGGAAGTAATTGGGAAAACTTTGGCTCACCATATTGTGATGGCTTGGGAACTGATTGTGATACCGAGTTGTACGCGTTAAGAACTTCGTGGCGTATGTTGCATGGCGCTCCTTACCTATGTAGTAGTTCCCATATCTCAAACTCGGCGGCTTACAACATCTGGTCGCGAAATTCGGAAGAATCGCGATATCTTCCCCAGTACCATATTGTTAAAGATGTCGATGTACATTGTATTGCTTTTACTCATGAATCTTTCGTCTCAAAACTCACTGCCGTACTACCCCGCTTTAGATAGCTGATACACGTGTGTGGCGTTGGGGCTCAGCCTGAGAGATCAATTTCGCAGCCTCGCATGGCAACTCCAAAGCCAAACAGGACCACCGGAACATGGTCAAGATGGCCCCAGACGACATCATTTCCAGGCTCAGCTCGCCTTCAGACAAAAACTCGTATATATGTTCCTCTTGCACAGATAGCCTAAGTATGGTTGCGGATAAGTCTTGGATCCCTGGCCACTTGACCATCGCTGGCTTTCTCGGGGCCGTGGCAAACAAATACTTCATCTGCTGGCGCCTCTTCCAAATCCTGGACGGCGCTCGCCAAGAAGCTTTCCGAACACTTGCTAAATATGAGCTTTTGGAGTTGCGAACGCCGTCAACCACTGAGAGTTCTCGTCTATAACATACCTATTGAAGCTCAAAGCCGACGAGAGAAAGGGGAGTTTTCACTTGGACTCCCACTTTGGGAATTGGTACTTTCAAAAGAAGAACTAGGACTTTGATCCTGAAGCATTTCCTCAGCTCGCTGATGCTATCGAGGTTATGTACCAGTTCGATACGGACAAGACTGCTAGCACAGACATTCACCTTTTGAGCCGTGGTCTGAATCACTGGCTCGTCGAAATCGACGATGATCCTGAAGCCTCGGGTGAGTATTCCAAGTTTCGGTTTCAACTGAGTGTGGAAATAATTCTTGAGGACTTTCTTATAGAAATTGTTCAGTGGATCAAATCCTGCACTGAATCTATCAACGCTCCAGCTTGAGAAGAGACGGTCGACCTTGTTGGGAAATGGCTTCAAGATTGCAGCTCAGGGCATAAACAGTGCGTTGGAAGGGCGAGTGATGCGAGCTGGTATCCGACTCGACTTCTCGATCTTGATCCACTGGCGGCCCGTGAGACAAGTGTAAGGATCGTCACGAGAGACCAGGCCATATCCGGACACCGTTATCTCACGTTGAGTCACCGCTGGACCGACTCGATTCCCAAATTAACCTCGCAGAACCTCGAGGCCTGGTCCCGTCAAGTTCCAGCTGAGGTCTTGACTCGGACGTTCCGCGACTTTATCGCCGTCGCTCGACGTCTGGGCTTCCGCTACGTGTGGATCGACTCCCTTTGCATCCTCCAGGAGGGGGGTCATGGCGGCTCAGATTGGTTTCACGAGTGTCTGACGATGGATCTCGTATATAGAAATTCGTTTTGCAACTTTTCGGCAGATTGGAGTACCAAGTCAGAGGGCCTCTTTCTGGGCCGCAAGACGCGCCAGTTCGATTGCCCCATCGTCACGCCCGGGTTCCCCAAAGCAGCGGACGACAACAAACGACCTCCTCGATACGTGCTTATCGATGGGGGCACTTGGCGATACGCGGTGACCATTTCACCTATCAATTCGCGAGGTTGGGTCCTCCAAGAACGCTTTCTGTCACCACGAGTCGTCCACTTCTCTCCGCACGAGGTCTTCTTCGAATGCTGCGAGATGTCACTTTCTGAGCGTTTCCGGCAGTCCTTACCAGCCATTGACGCCATTGCCTTTGAGCTTTTTAAGGATCTCAAAGTTGCATTGGAGTCCAATGACAGCTTTCTTGGCGTTGATTCAACCGCGGCTTGCTGCCAGGTCTGGGATAAAGTTCTAAGAATCTACTCTAGATGCGAGCTCACCTTTGCCTCGGGCAAGCTTGTTGCTATCTCAGGCATTTCTCGCTCTCTCAAGACTTTCCTGGTCGACGATATCCATGTCATGGGTGTATGGGCTTCTACCGTCGCCGCCCAGATGCTTTGGCGGTGTGACAGAAGCACAATCAGAGGTGGTCTTGTCGACCACTCCAACCTGGGGGATCTGGAGCCCCTTTCCAAGTCCTCGGTTCAAACAGTTTCAGCACCACTCAGCCAGCGTCGGGGGCCAACATTCTCCTGGGTGTCAGCAGAACTCCCTGTCAGCCTCATCAAGCCTGCCGAAAGGGACCTTTGTGAAGGCCTGGCCATAGTCAAGTATCGAGATGGACAAACCGATGCTGGGGATGAACCGATCGTCGAGGACATCTTTGATTACCCTCGTGCACCGAAGGTTGAACTGAAGGTAACGGGTCTCCTTCGTCGCATAAGACTGATTGATACCGGCCACCAGTACTTATCTGCCATCCTGGTTGACGGGCCAGACTGTGAACGCGGGTATTATTCACAAATTTCCAGCAGGCTAGACGGCACTACCAGCTCAGTACTGTTGGAATTTGCCATTCATCTTTCTGACATTCCCGGCATCGAGTCACGGGTCTTCTTCTACATGCCCTGGGGCATAAGTAGCATATATTCTCCAGAGATGCCCAGTCCGAGCTCTGTTCTTCTCGAGTTGGTTGATCCAGGGATGGGTCGCTTCCGTCGTATAGACTTGATAGTCCATGGAGCTGAAGATCTCAAGCGGTTGGTGAAGCACCAGGATGGTGACGAGAGCTTGCCTTGTTGGAGCTACGACCCGGACACGCGGAGGCATACTATATACATCATATGATCAAGTATTTTTGAGGTTGCGATGTCATCAGAAGGGGTCCTGATTTACTGTTTGCGGATTGTATGAGGAATGATAAGATATAAAACGAGGGGCGAGCTACCTACCCTACAAACCCACCCAAGCAACCACTTTTGGGCCATTCCTCCCAAGTCGTAGGGCCTCACCAAACGTTTCCATAATCCCTTTATTTTTATATTTTTTTAATCGCCAGATTAGTCTCGCGACAAACGCGGCAGATTGATCATCTTGTAATTCCATTCCGATGCACCTGGTGATCGGGGTGACCTATGCAGGTACTGTGGGTGTGGATGCAAGTTCTGTCCCACTCTGATGCAATCTCAAGCCACCAAATCTGTCAAAGAAGTTCCCCATTCTCCTGGTAGCACACGGTAACGTGCCTGTTTTTCCATGGCCTTCCACCTTTTCATGCATCCGAACTGGTCTCCGCGCTGGTGTGCTGGCAATGCGGCACACGTGATCTGACAGATGACTCAGCAGTCAGGCCCCGCGTTCCTCTTTTCGTCAGGCACCCTGTGCTTTGCTTTTGCCTTCGTCCCGCACTTCACATCAGTAGTGACGTCCAGCATCAATTAGTCGTCGCATCGGTAGTGAGCATCTTTACGTGATTACATTTATTACCTCCTGTCAAGATCGTTGAGAGTGATTGCGCATCCAACGGCGATGCGGGGCCGGTCGCCGAGAGCCATTTGCTGCGACCATGCTTCCTGATGCGACAATCGACAAAGCGGCTGACAAGCTTGCCGAGTATCGCAAGAATGACGCCCTCGCCGAAATCCTGGACCAGTATGCCGTCCTAATTGAGAACTACAAGCGCCTGAAGAGCGACTATGAAGAGGAGCGCGAGGGGAGAGAGCGGTACAAGCAGCTCGCCCGTGGCCAGGAACGTAACCCCTTCGCCCTGGTCGTCATCGATGGAGACGGATACATCTTTGACGAGCACTTTGTTAGCGCGGGGGAAGAGGGTGGTAGCAGAGCGGCTAAACAGCTCAATGATGCCGTCATGATCAGTCTGCGCCGCAGAGGACTTGAAGGCTGCGATGTCATGATCCGTGTCTACGCGAACCTCGTCGGATTATCCAAGTCGCTTTGCAAAAACGGGCTCTGCGGCGCCGAGAAACGCTCTCTCTCATCCTTCACGGCAGGCTTCAACCGATCCTACGGTCTCGCGGACTTTATCGACGCCGGCGAGTTAAAGGAGAATGCCGACTTCAAGCTCAAAGCAATCCTGAGAATGTACGCCGACAACGCCCAGTGCAAGCACATCTACTTTGCTGCCTGCCATGACGTGGGCTATGTCGCCGACCTTACCCCCTATAGGGGTAACCGCGATAGATTTACTCTGATTCGTACACCCAGTTTGCTCTTTCACAAGGAATTTGACAAGCTCGGCATGAACGTTGAGGAGTTCCCCGGAGTCTTTCGACAGACCCAGCTCACATATGCCTATTTCACACAAGCAGCGGCCAAGACTAACTCGTCTTCGTCTACAAACACCAACAAATTTGCTCTCGGCTCCCACAACCCCATCCATTCAGCTAAGGGGTCCGTCAGCGACGGCAACTCCGTCTGCCAATTTTACGCTATCGGTAAATGCAGATATGGCAACAGCTGCAGACTCGCCCATATCGACACAAATGTGACAAAAGCATCTTCGGCTCATACCAGCCAGAGCAGCACGCCGTCCCCCCCTTCTATCGGTAATGGCTCAAAGCCAGATAGAAACATCAACAGCGACTGGCGCCGCGGCTCGAGCTCATCCAACTCGAAGACAAATATCGACTCGCTTCCAAAGGCACACGAAATTGAAGAAGGCTACGTGGCAATTAACGCAGCCGACGAGCGCCTGGACGCCTACATGCCTGCCCCCACCGCGGACGCTGTCAAACGACTCAAGGCGTTATCCGCGGAGAAGAGGTTCTGCAACAATAAGCAGCTCTTCGACGCCTGCGACAACGACGACTGCGAGTACGATCATACTCCCATCTCGGACGACCTCAAGCCTGCCCTTGAGTGCCTCTCCCGCTCGGTACCGTGCTCTAGACGGGGCGCCTGTAGAAAAGCCAACTGTGTATACGGACATGTATGCCAAAAGGCCGATTGTCGTCACCGAGGGCCTGGAAAGGGATATTGCCGCTTCTCTGCGAGAGTGTGCATAGGAGATTACACCGCTGCCAACTTTGTCCCGGGCAATGACTCGCCATTGTTATCGCCAAGTATGGACTCGGAGGACGCGCGGAATGCGGAGAACGGAGGAACAAATCTGTGGTTTTAGGGCTCAACCCTGGGAATACCTTGAAGCCTGTAGGAGAGGTATACGGAAAATCTTGGAAAAGCGTCGTCGCCTGGCTTGTAAGGCCGGGTTTAAACTCGTCTGATTTGGTCTTGCTCTTCCACCTCGATTGACGATACTAGGGAGAAGCAGTAGTCTAAAAAGATATAGTGAATGAATCAACTGAATGAATTTTGATTTATCACGATTGATGTGGGCTGACTGGCCGGATATGTGTTTATATATCAATGCAGGAGGGAGACAAATCGCCTCATTTACCATCCGCGTCTAGCTCTCACTAGTGCTGGAAACCTCTGGATTCTCACGATATATTGCGGACTTTTCTGTTAGTTCCCACGATAGAGTTTGGTAATTGTCGACTGAAACCAGCAGGACTGGTAAGGTTCAATATGAGGCTGCCGTTAATGTTCTGCCCTCTCATCTCCGCCCAAAGGTCAACGGCTGTTTCCGCTCAGGATCCAATTTTGCCACGTCATCACGTCAGTGTGGAATAAAACCTGCAGGTATCAGCTCACCGTTGACTATAACTGGACGCATTTTTGGTGTCTGATATTACAATCACATTTCCCCGCACTGCAAAGCCACCCTCGGCGGGCGTCACCTCGTAAGATGAGACGTTCTTTGGGTGGGTTAAAGCTCAGTCTTCACTCTTGTCATGTTGAGGATGTTCTTGGCAAGAAAAGCCAATTACGGCAAACCTCAACATTCACTAGCCCTGTAACGATGTCGCAGCCAGCTCGGTCCGCATCTGCTATCTCAGAACCCTCAGCCTAACACCATTTCCAATTTGGATGACTGGAACGCTATCAGATGTGATGCGACGCATTATTCAGCGAATGGGCAGCCTACTTAGGACGGCAGCCTAGGCGTTTCTCATGTGGCGGGCTATCATTGGAGGGGGAGAGGGCCGAAGAGACAGCACAGATGCATGTCTGCGGCAAAAATATAAGGAAACAATTGACATTTTCCATTAATCATGAAGCTTGGCCAAGGATGTTCTCATCAGTTTCGGGTCATACTAAATAGTTCAATCTGCTTTGTATTGCGCAAGTCACCCTTTTACCACTCACCCCTCTCCCTTCAAGACACAGCCTAGGGTCGCTCCGCCTTAAGCAGCCGACAAAATGCCACAGAACAACTCCTCTAGACGCCGACCGGAGGAATTCTCAAAGGGTGACGGCCTGACATCAACGGGGGATGCTAACAAAGTTGAGACGCATAAATGGATTTTGGAAGTCGAGGTCGGCCAGGAGCCGCTGGCGCCAATCGAACTTGAAGAATACCCGGACGTTTTCAAGGGCATTCCAAGTCGTCCGCCATCTCTGAGCTTGCTGCATCTGAAGGCAGAAAAGGTGGATGCACTTGGCCGCCCCGGTCGCCGTCAAACCATCCTCGCCCTTGCTGAGAAAGAAGCAACAGTCTTGCTCACAGAGCTGGTCAGCGATGATCACAACCGCAATAGACCAAGGGGTCACGCACAACGGGGCAGAGAAAGGTCTCCAAAATTGAGAGAGAAGAGGGAATGCAATCTTGCTATTGCTACAATCTTGGCGCTGGCGCTTCACACCTGGGACTCAGGGACGCGGGATCGGCAGGAGCGGCAGGACCAGCGTCGCATGGTTTCCGAGCTTTTGGCCCTCTCGCCTCCTACAACAATGGAAACATTCCGTGTGTTTTGCAAATACAAACCATTCCTCGGATTCGATGACATCCCCAATCTGGTCCATGTGGTGGCGCGGAATGTCGCACACGACGATGACGGCGGCGCCGACGAGCCAATTGAGGCCCTCAGGATGGCGGCCAAACTCGTCTCGGACATTCTGAACAACAACCTGAGCAAAGTCGATTTGAAGAAGCAGAGAGAGCGGCAGGATACGGAGAGAGACATGTGGTGGTCTGAAGACGCGGGCATCTTCAAGGTCTGCCTAAAGCAGTGGAGCAATGACATTGACCGAGGCATCCAAGTTGGCCTGGTGCTTGCTGGTATCAGGATATTTCTCAACAAGGTCAGGGAACTCGACGAGAAGCGATATGATATTGCGCTTGGTCTTGTCGACGCCCTCCTGGCCGGTCTCACCGGGATTCCAGTCGGCGGGTTCGTTGCCGGCATTGTCCAGTCCACCACAGCTCGTGTTGCCGGCGCAAGGGTGAGGCAGCGTTTAGCAACCATTGACGATGTATTCTGGGCGATAGTGGACAAGTACTACGAGAAGGTTGACTTTCCTCTGCACCAAAATGGTCGGCTTGGAGGCGAGGGACCTGAGAATGAGATTGATGTCGTTGTCTTTAGTAGATGGGTCAATTTGGTCCTGAGGTATAACAAGATAGCACAGATATAGCTTTAATATCCCTTGTAGCCCATTGGTAGTTTCATGCATTTGTATATGGCTCGCTAATAGAGCCTGGGCGAATGCGGCAGAGCCTTCGGAGGTACTGCCGGCCTTGTCCTAACTCCGAAGCAGCTTATTGCCGGAATTGCACCACCCAAACAGTTCTGACTCTCTGCAAACAATGAAGACAAATAAGACGGGGAAGTATAACATGGAGCAGGCTTTTTATTTCATCGATGGCGTAAACGCCGACAGAGACTCGAAGAGGCAGATGCGCCGGCATGTGATGAAAGGCAAGAATGCAGGCAAGAGGTTCAATCGGCCGTCAAGGCTGGGGTCACAGATGGTTCGACGCCAACCCATCGCCAACAGGATTGCCAGGCCTATCGGCAATCCAATGCTCACCTTTCCTTTTCCTGTCGAGGTAACGCCGACTGCGAGCAGAGCATTCGACGACTGTGAGAATTCTGTTCCGTGTTTCTCAGGACAGTGCTAACTGGCCACCCTCCAGTCTTCAACTTGACCGCCGAGAGTATATATCCGGTTCAGCTTGGGTTTTGCCTGCACGCGGCCAAGTGCAAGTGGCTTGAGATTTTATTTACCGACGTGGCTAGTAAGTCATACCTCTCTTGTGAATGCCCACCGAGTGCTTATTCGACTTTGCAGCCTACGAATGTACGCTCACGTTGATGCAAGCGTCTAACGAGACGTTTCTGGGCGCAGGCGAAGCCTCCCCCAACGCACTCTACTGTCTATCTCAGACACTTGCCCAGTTCAAGAAGAGGCTTGATAGCAAAGACGCCTTGTCCGATGCCACAATCGCAATTGTAATATCGCTCATCAACCAGCAGCAGTTGGGACAGCATCATTCGGCAGTGGAGGCCCATGTGATGGGTCTCAAGAAAATAGTCGATCTGCGTGGAGGGATCGATCAGATTGAAGATAACCTCCCACTGGTGTTGAAGGTTTGCAAGTAAGTCAGTGAACACTTGTTCACAAAGCTGTGCTAATCTTATGATACCAAGGACGGATATCATGTTCACCGTGGAGCAAGGTGGACATCCGTTCTTCTACCGAGATCGAATGCACCGAGTTCGCGACATACTGGCGTCCAGAGGGTTTCACTTCGAGCGACACTCAGAGACGTATTCTGTCCGCCACAACCGGCTTGACTCTGCACTCCAAGATGTGCTGCTTGACGTCATGGGCGTCTGCACACTGTTCAACAAACGTCAGAACCAACGCCCCCTTGATCTCTTCGAGTTTCAGGAAGCCCTGATATCGATTTGCTATCGCCTACTACGCTTCCGCACTCTAGACGAATCTAAACGACAATCCGACATTCGATCTGCGTATCATATTGGACTTCTGATATTCATGATGTCCATCTTCTTGCAGAATATTCAGCGCCGAATGCTGAAACACGGACTCATCTCAAGGTACCTAGGGGTTGCCCTTGACAGTGGACTGGACGAGAATGAACAAGAGTTGAAGTTCTGGCTCTTGATGTTGGGGGGGATCTGGGCTTTGGGTAATGAAAATGAGAACTGGGCCGCCTCAAGATTGCAGGAGATGGCCTTAGTGATGGGTATTCCGACGTGGGAGGAAGCACGAAACTACCTGGGCAAGTTTCCGTGGATTGATGCCATCCATAACAAACCGGGCCGAAAGCTATGGGACCAGGTTCACTTGGTCAAAGTGTAGGAGAATGGAAAACATCGGAGTTATGGCTAATTTGACCCCCGCGCCGAGCGATACTTGGAGCCTGAGACCCCTGGCATGTCTACTTGGACGCGGCTTTCTACCAAATCACGCTCCGTAAAACCGATCAACAGGGGGTGAACTCGGCCGCTGTTCGGGTCCGAGAACCCGACCATGGCTCAAGAAGATGCCTACGCTGCTGTTTCTCGCACCATCGCGAGGTGGAACCTCTAACCAGATTTGGTAGCAAGTCTCTCATTGGCTGGAGCGGAGTGCCACTCACGACGGAGATGTATCATTCTCAACCGCCGCAAGCCCGGGGACTGCGTCACTCGTCCAAATCGGGTAGTGAGTCTTGTATTGGCTAATAACTGGACCACTGTCTTGATAAGAACCTCTTGAAAAGCCATCGAGTCCTTTTTGGGGACGGCTTTTAGGTATAAAAAGGAAGCTGCTCTCTGTCGAGGAGGAATGAAAGATCAGACACACATCAATAATCCAATTCTTCAAACTACATTGTCCACCATTTTCCAGACCTACACTACCTTCATCATGGCCACTACAACCCACCCTGAGTTTGGCAGCAAGACGGAAGCCGTTGACGTTGCCAAAGCGTTTGCCAACGGTATTCGTGGCAAGACGGTCCTCGTTACTGGTGTGAACCGTGGCGGCATTGGCTTCTCAACCACACAGGCACTTGTAAGTTCCGTTTTCTTTCTTACATACCGCAAATCTGACCGGTCTTTCAGGCCTCTCAGTCTCCTGCTCACATCATTCTTGCTGGCCGCAACCCGTCAAGGGTGCAGGAGTGCATCGATGCCCTCAAGGCAGACTTTCCCGACGTCGACTACCGAGTCTTGGCTGTCGACCTATCAAGCCAGGAATCTGTCCGCACCGCAGCCAGCGAGGTTCTTTCTTGGTCCGATGTGCCTACCATTGACCTGGTCATCAACAGCGCTGGCGTCATGGGCATCCAGGAGCGTACTTTAGTCAAGGAGGGGATCGAGCTGCATTTCGCCACTAACCATATCGGCCATTGGCTCCTGACCTGCCTGATCATGCCCAAACTCATCAAGGCTGCTGAGGGTAAGCCAAAGGGGTCGGTACGCGTTGTAAACGTCAGCTCCGGCTCCCCGGTGGTATCAGCTTTGCGCTGGAGCGACATGAACTTTGAAAAGAAGAACAAGGACCTACCCAAGGAAGAGCAGCTGAACTACCAGTTCCTCAAGGACTGGCGCTACACCGACCCTGAGGAAGCGACTTACATCCCTCTGGATGGTTACCATCGCAGCAAGGTTGCCAATGTTCTTTTCGGCATTGGAGCCAACAAGCGCCTGTTTGACAAGCACGGCATTCTTTCGCTAGCCGTCCACCCTGGGGTCATACCTACTGATCTTGGGAGGAACTTCCCACAGGAGACCACAGACGCCATTGAGACTATGAGCAAAACCGGGGTGTTCACTTACAAGACACTTGGTGCTGGAGCGTCGACGAGTCTGGTTGCTGCGCTTGATCCGAAGCTGGCCAACGGTGTCGGCGAGACTCACCACGGTAGCGAGAATTATGGGGCGTACCTTATTGACTGCCAGGTTAGCAGCGCGGCCAACCCTCTCGCTGTGTCGAGCAAGGAGGCTGAGAAGCTGTGGGATTTTTCTGAGAAGATTACTGGGCAAGAGTTTGCGTGGTAGACATGGTTGTTACATTGTCTCTGTAGCTAGCTAAGAGGTCACCTTGGTGTTTGACTCAAGACACTGCCTTCCAGGTCTTAAAACCTGAAAGCCTAACTGTTTCTCATGATTGATTTTCGACGAATAAAGGTGCCTAGAAGTGCGTTGTAGTGATTAAAATGCCCTTGGTGATTCGCATGCTGAAACCTCATGTCAAATAAAACATTGCAACGTATTTTATGCTCATCATCTACCGCATGCTCCGTCTACTGCATGCGCCGTACACCACAACCCCGCCATCCCTCCCCCTTATTCACTTATCATTCACGTCTCTCCAGATACCGACCGCCTGCCGGTGAGTTTCCATCTCATGTATACCTAAGCGGCCTCCCCTGGGCTCTTCTCAGCTGCCTTGAGCGGCTTTTGACCGTATATCAGGTGCCTATGAGACATCAGGTCAGCGTTTCAATCACAAATCACGCGCTGGTAACTCACATGTCACCACTTCCGAGATGCTTGGGGTTTTTAAGAATGGCACGCATCTTGGCCACCAGAACTTGGACTTCCTCCAAGCTCCATCCCAAAATTTGTCCGATGGGATACAAGGCGAACCCATCCAAGCTCAAGTCCATATACAATCCCACAAACTCGCCTTCCCTCTTGAGTCTCTTGTCTTTTGGCCACCCACCAAGTGGGATCGTGTGCACTTTGTGTGTAATGTTCTCAAAGCCTGCTTCACGAGCTGAGTCCTGCAGTACGCCGTCGGTGACCCTAAAGGTGCGTCCGATCTTGTCGCCAGCATCGTAGAAGAGCTGAGCCCACTGCTTGAATGTTCTTAGGTTGTGTTAGCCTGCGATACCGGCAATGAAAATCCTACAGGAACCTTACTCGTTTTCAGCTACGGAGTTTGGGTTTTCACACTTGAGGTGAATGTCGGGCTCGATCTGCTGGAACCAGCCGCCAGGCTTCAACGCCTCGAACATCTGCTTATACAGCTTTGGCCAGTCATCAAAGGCGCCGTGCATGTAGCGGACATGGATGAAGTCAAACGAGGCAGGTTCAAAGGTCCAATCCAATTGAGCATCGTCAATCTGGAATTTGAGGTTTGGTGGGACCCAGGATGGCTGGGTTGGCGAGATATCAATGCCAATGACCTCTGCGGAAGGGAATTTATCGGCCATGTCGCTATTATTGGTTAGTAGAGTTGATAGGTCGGTAGTTGATTACCAACATGGCCCAGATTCCTGTGCCGGTGCCGACATCGAGAATGCGCTGTTAGCAATTAGTATATGGGAGCACCACCGGCAATGCTCTCTCACCTGAGGGTTATTTCCAATTGGTGCAGCGTACAACTCGTCGTCGAGCATCATCGTCAGCCACTCATGTCTACACGCAGAACTGTTAGTAACAATCAATCAATTGGTATAGCAAGACTTGCGCCACGTCAAAGGCTTCAATGTGTTTGTCATCATTAGGTGCCCTAGACAAAGGGTCAGCATCTTTAGGATGGGTGGATCAACAGAGTCTTTACCAGTAATCGGTGGTGTTCGAGTTCTGATAGGTCCGGCCCTGGATCTTGCGATATTCATAGATGCTCGACGACACCGAAGCAGTGGATGAGCGGGTACTAGACAAACACACAGTTAGTGCTGTGCGGGCGCAGTTATGCAAGGATCACATCGTGAGGCAGAGCACCATACCTCTCCACGTCAGCGGCGGAATCATTGTCGTCTGCGCCCGCAACCTCGGGGTCCTACGCTCGATCAGCACCGACAATCCCCTCGGGCGCATCCAACACATACAATGACAATGCCCTGGCGGGTCTGCTCGTCGGTACACATGCCGGCAAAGGGTGATTCCGCTCTGTCGGAATCGCAATGGAAACGGGAAAAGCACGCGTGGTACCGCCGAGATGTCCGGACCAACTTTATAACCAGGACAAAGAAGCCCCTCAACTCAAAAATGGGAGCCGCTTGGCGCGGGGGGGCTGCCCAATCCGCTGTGGCGGACAAGGATCAAATCATGCAATCCAACAAACGCCATATGCTTCCGGTTGGCTGAGGCGGCCTTGGTATTCGGCTTGGTGACCTGATTTGTCGTACCCTGGTATTCGTTGTGGGGCTCAGGGCGTTGACACATGATGTCCCGGGTAAACCCTCAAGGAAATGACGAAGAATGGCATTATCACAGACAAAAGGTTGAGGCTGTTGGTTGTGTGAAAAGCTCTAGTTCTCGATGAGACCCAGAGTATCCTTATGATAGAGCTAGCCTAAACTTATATTGATTTAGGAATAACTTAGACCACGTATTAATTAGGTGAGGCTCCAGATACTCACCCATATGCCGTTGCTTTGAAAAGTCAGCCTAACATTGCGTTTGAATTCCAGTGTTAGGGCAGCGGAGAGTTGTCTCCGGGTTCTTCGAAACCTGGCTGAGAGACAAATCGTCGAGTCTTAAATAGTGTGTGGGTTGACTGAAGCGTTGAAGAGGAATGTAGATGTTTTGGAGACCATACCGCAAGACAGAAATATCTCCTATGGCATTTGTTTTGGGGCAGTTGGAGGCAAGGAGGCATTCTGCTCAACATTGAGAGCATAGAAAATTAGCAATAGCTTATATCATTGAAGCGCAGGCCTTCTACTAGTGCACATATCTATACCTCTATGTGGAAGCCCCTCCTAACAGAATTAACCTGATACTAGGTATGTAGAATTTACACGATTTCAGGAAATGGTCTTGCGTGTTTTGGTTACAACCGGCCGACATATTCTCGGGTCCGGTTGATTAATTTGAGTGCTTACTCGGCTGATAATCCGCTGTGTTAAGCAAAGGTGATGCTAGCAGTACACGCAGCTCAAGAGGCAGTGTAGCAGGCAGACGCCATCAGAAGCAACTTTTCTGATAATATCCCAAACTGTGTTTGCACCCGATTGTCTCCAGTGTACTTCTATTACTAGGGTGATCTCCTTCGCGCTCCGGATAGGTGCGTCGTTTGAACGTCGTCTCTTGCACGGCCTCTGTTGTCTATTTTCATGAATCCTTGCGCAGTACCCGTACGGCGTTAGAAAGTCCGCAAGCTCGCGAAGTCAAATATATTTGCTATATCTAGGCTCGAATGCGAATAATGAATGTCCTGACGAACGACTGATGTATCAACAAATTCCTCGCACCATGCACATCAAGGCTTCTCATCAACCGTCAGAGATTCCTGGACAGGGCTCGAGACATTCCGCTGCCTCAGGTTTCCGGCATCATCGTGTTCCGCATCCCATTGCTCAACCTCTGCGAGAGGAACTTTAACTAAGCGATGGGTATTGGCGCCGTTCGCATCAACCTCGACAACCTCTGGACGAATAGCATAGCCCTTCCATTTCGGAAGGACGTACACCCAGATAGCATAGTAGATATAGCAGAGAATCAGACTAGCATCAAGTCAGCACTCACAGTTCAGGGGATAGTACGAAAGGATAGAACGCACATTCCAATACCAACCACACAATAAGTCGCGTACCAGAAGCTCACCTCACCGGCATAGGCGCCGCCCTTCGGCGGCCACCAAGGCATGGCAATGATGAACACCTGGATTAGGATAAAGAAGATCAGGAAGGCGTCCCAGACCTTGAAGTCTCGGCGCCCTCTGCCGACGCGCTTATTATGACGACGAACAAGGTACAGGCCAATACCTAGGGCAAGGTGGAAAAGGCCGTCAGGGTAGGTCTTTAAGCTGACAACTGTGATCTTGTTAGATGCGAATAACGGATGTCGGTATCCAACACTTACCAAACTGGAACGCATCACCAGCAGGAGGAGCTGCAATCATGAGAAAAGTCATAGTCCATTTCAACAGGTAAGGTCCTAAAGGCGTTCCAAAAGGCTTTGTAGACACCCAGAACTCGGTGAAGGGCAGTACGCCTTGTCTGTTGTGTCGGACATAGTCAGTACCTCGATCAACCTCATCAATTCCACCACAACTAACCGGCCAATTTCGCGAATCATTCGCGACTGCCCAATGAGAACAGCAAGTAGATTTCCAAAAGCACTGAGCAACACAAGTACGTTCAAGGCCGTCTCGGCGCCTCCAGAACCAAAGACGGTGTTGAAGAAGACGGCAGCAGCGATTTCATCGGATGCGGCAAACTCTTCCTTGGGAACTGCGAAATCGTCAGCAGTCACTCTTTCCTAACTTAAAAATACCACTTACCAGCTGCAAAATATGCAATATTGCACATGACGTATAAGATGGCTACAATGAGGACCGAAATGAAGCCGTTTTTCTTGATTGTCGGAATCGGGCGCTTGATCTCGTTGACCACGTTAAACGCGTTGGCATAGCCGCTATAAGAAAAGACGATATTGACCAAGGCCGTCGAAAGGTCGTTGCCGTTGTTGGTCGTGCCCGCGAAGGAATGCCGGAAGTTGACCTTGGGGTCGGGGACACGGGAAACGTTTCCACCCAGAACAACCAGTCCGGTGATGGAGATGCTGGAAAGAGACTACGTCAGTGTAGTTTTGAAGAGCAAATCGCTGGACTCACAAGATAAGTGTAATAATCTTCAGGAATCCCAGGGTGTTGGTCAACCAGAGGGAATATTTGTTGTGGGCGATGACAACTGGACAACACAAGCGTTAGCTCAAACTCAAGGCCAGTTAGCATCATTTTTATCATACGGATGACGGCAAGACTATAACCCGCAATGGCTACGCCCTTCATCTGCCAGTCCGACGGGTCTTTATCAGCAATTCTCCACACGTATCGCGAGAGGACTGGGCTAGAGTGTCAGTATAAAACTCCCAATAAAGTTTCGGGAAAGTAGACTCACCAATGGCATTGCTGCTGCTGAAGGACAAGGCGACGGACTGCACCGCAAAGGCAATCGGGAAGAAGTGTTTCGGTCGAGGATACGCTTGCTCGAGGTAAACTACTTCGGATCCGGAACGGTTGGGAAAGTAGCTCGCAAACTCGAGGTAAACACCAAAGGCGGCGACGGCCATGATGAAGCCAATGACCCAGTATATCAAAGCCAAGCCCACGGATCCTGTCTTGTTCAAAATCGTTCCAGCTGCGAGAGTCAGCAACTGCCGCCAACCTTCTGCCAACAATTTCACTCACGGGATGAGAAAATTCCCGATCCGACCATCTGGTTGACGTTGAGAAAGATGATTGTAATCCATCCGACGTGATATCCTAAGGGAGAATTCGACTCGACGGGCGCTCCGATGGCCTCCTGATAAGAGGGCTTCGAGTCGTTTCCGCCCTGGACTCGAGTAAAGGCAAGGTCTCCATCGCGAAGAAGCGCAGGGTCGGAGCTGTCGGACGTATAATTGAGGTCGCTTTCGGGAGCCGTGCCTACAGCGGGCTCAGTTTTTGACCCGCGGCCAAAGGGCAAGGAGAAGCCCATGACGACAGCCAGTGATGATGAATTTGACACAGGCCTCTAAGAGTCTTAGAGCAGGCCAGGTGTGATCGTCGCGGTAGGACAAGCAAAAATAAATTATCCAGAGACGGGCCGTTTTATATGCTCTGCACGACTCCCCTGTATGTCCGTTGGCACTAGACGACGTAGACGCTGATCTGCCAAGGGCCCAGTCCAACTATAACACAGTATAAAGCAACATCAAGATTGGCTCTTGATTGCGTGACGTTAGTGACCTTCCAGTCTGAGCGACATTGGACGAAGCACGTCATGGAGAGATGCCATGACGCCAAAGTTAGTGTTACATGGCCAAGGGGTGACAGGGTCCCAAATAAGCTTGTGAGCTTGAATAAAGGAGCTCTAGCGAGAGAAAACGGTGAGAGATGGCTCGATTTGGGATGCAAGTGTTGGATTTATTTACTTGATCGAGCCTGGAATTAAGCCGCATCCGTGGGGGACGAGGACGTCCTTGGGGATAAATGGGCGTCACGTTGCTAGGTCGCCCGCCTGTGACACGTACGCGACGCGACGATTGTGGCTCCACGGGGCGCATCGTACCTTAATTATAAGCATAGGCCTTATTTATTGGGTCACGTCCGAGTGGTGGATGCACCGGGCCGTATTCTAAATGTTGGTGATGTTATGGCTCCACGCACTACTCTCGACTTCTACCCCATTTTGAGGGGTCTCGGACTTGAGGTGGAGTGAGCAGGTAAGCATAACAATATGAAGCATGTTCTAGACCAATCCCACGACAATTCTTGGAACAATATGATCAATACGCGACCCGGTTCACGACAGCCCTGCGCCTCCCGGTTACAGAGGTGATGAAGCGGATGACATGGCAAAGTTAGGAGAATAGACAAGTCGCGATACCTACATCATCTTCACAAGTCCATCTCGCTAGATATGTTTTGGTTCTATTTCTTGCATATTTGCGTCTCTTGTCATCCCATATCACCGCCAGCAGGACAAAAAACTGCACGCTCAAGAGGATTGCGCAATCAAAATCAGCTTACTAGACCAGGACGTCGACTGGCAGGAAAATTTAAACCAAGTCAGTGCTTGAATCCACCTAGATTGGGGGTGCACGGGTACCCCGAGATGATGCAATTGGGGTCATAGATTGAGTGCTTAGAGGAGAACCTAGTCGACTTTAGGCTTGTTATTGGCCGGAGGCATATTTGCTCCCCCCTCTTCCCAGACCCAGCCACTTATTTTCTTACTACACTGAATGTTAAAAGGCTTTGATGTCGCATTATCACATAGAGCACCACAGAATAGGGCTCGTCTACCTACTTCGTCGCCTCTGAGAGGTAAATAACCTTTCGCGATGCATCAGAACCGAGTTTTGACTCATCCTTAGATAGAATTTGGCCAATATGTTAGCATCGGGTTTATTGTAATGCTAGAGATGTGGGGAGACTATATATTCTTTGTTATGGTGAAGGCAAGCTGCCGGCAGCCGCGCACATCAGATAGTCTTTCAATCACGCTTTTTCTTGACTATAGCTGATTGTGGTTGAAGTTATGCTGAGTACACCGTCGCTTAAAAATGGCCGTCATCTCTATTGCAACGTGTCTTCGTTAAGCCTTATCCTCTTTCTTTTCGTCGATCAACGCAACCTCGCAGATATATGTCTTGAACTTTCGCGCCGGCACCCGGTTCTCAAACATCTCCTGGACCTCAGCGTAGTTGCGGCCCTTGAGCTCAGGCAGGCAGAAGTAGAGGTAAGCGCACATGGGCACAGAAAGTCCGAAAAAGATAAAGGAAATTTTTCCTCCGAGGTTGGCCTGGTCGGTGTTGATGAGGTAGGGCATCACTTGTGTTACCATGCAAGAAACGGCGGTTGAGACCATGATGTTAATGCTGTAAGTTTTTTGACGAAGTTGCACACTACGTCCTGTTAGTTCTGGCCTCAATTAGGCACTGGGTGATCTCACCTGGCTGTTTCTCCTCCAACACTGTAAGCCACGGCGCCGAGAGTTGCCTACACATCCATGTCAGTTTCTGCTCTCCATCTGCTAGAATAGAAACTAACCTGGTACAAGAAGCCCCAAATCACCATAAAGGCGACGGTTGCCGACAGGGCAGGGGCCGAGCCGATGGTACTAATGCCGCCGATAACGAGCAGCAAGCATGTCATAATAAAGCATCCTCCCACAATCATGGGCCGTCTTCCGAGGCGGTCTACCAGTGGCCACGAACACATGTTGCCAAAGAGTTGAATAGCATTGGCCGCCTGTCCAATAGCCAAGGGATCGGTGACGCCGGCGAGACGGAAGTAATATCTGCAAGTCATCAGCTACAGCCTCGGAGTATACATCCAAGAATACAAACGTGAGATAACCGCTAATAAACCCGACGCCGATAAACTGCTGTGATAGATACACCATGACGATGATGGTTGTCCGTCGTAGGTTTGTGCCTTGGAAACACTCCAACCACCTAGTGGTCTTTTCTTGCTGCTTGGCCTCCTCTTCCTTTTCGATGGCGATAGTTGCAACGGCCATGGCGGCGTCTACGTCGAACTCGGGACCGTTGAATCGACGATAAGCCTTAGCAGCATCATCACGGCGACCTTTGATGAGCAGCCATGTCGGCGATTCAGGCAGGACAAGCAGATTCAAAAGCAGCAGTCCTGGGGGAGCGACTTGGGTGACAACAGGAATACGCCAGGCCATATCGGTGAGGTCATCCTTACAGGCGTAAACAACCAGAGAGTTCAACCACTGGCCGAGGGTGATCATCGTGTTCTAAACGCGTAAGACATTTAGCCAATTAGAGAGTATGGCATATACTCACAAGCAACGCCAAGCACAAACCACGCATCTTGACAGGCGCCAGCTCGGCAACAAAGACAGGTCCAAGGGAGTGACCAAGTCCAAACCCAAACGTCGACACAACCTTGCCCGCAAATAGCATCAAGATGGAGTGGCTAAAGTATTGAACAAGAACGCCTCCAATGCAAACCACGCAAGCAATGATGATGGTCTTTTTTCTGCCAATAAAGTCGCTAACGATTCCGGTGGCGAAGGCCGAGACAAAGATTCCGATCGTGTTAGCGGCGTTGAGAATTTGCTGATCTTTCGCGGCGATGACATAGGTTTCACCAGCTTTGTAACCGAATTTCTCGGCGAAAGGTGTCACCGCGAGGAGCTTACCCATCATAGAGACCTCATAGCCAAAGTTGATTGGGAGGAGGTAGATGATGAAGCCTAGCCATTGTCAGTGATGAGACAGCCATTGCGGACACTCCAATGCGACTGCACTTACAAAAGGTCAGAACTCGTCGGTTATCCCAAAAGTCGCGAAAGACGAGTTTTTCATTTGCCTTGCTCGCAGGGAGTGCTGAGACTGCGGCTGGATGAATCTCTTCCAGCTGCGTCGCCTCCGGGCCTTTCGGGTCAGTGTCTTTGGCGCTCATCGTGAGACTTCAGCTTTCTGTGACAGCTGTACATGAACCCTGGGTAGTGACATCGATGAGATTCCAACGTGTCGTTTATTATATATCTGCATCAAATGCGAAGTCATAGACCAACCCCGGATCTTCATCCCCACACATCGGAGAGCGCGCTGTTCCACCTGACAAGCTTATTGGACGACCCCAACCTGTTGCCAGGATAAGGTTGCTGGATCTTTTGATGTTCCGTGTTTACGTTCCGATTGGATTACCATCGTCATGAAGAGAAGGTCTGGTCCAGGCGGGTCCTAGCGAGCCAATACGAGTTGCGTCTCCAAGGACCGGGCCGAAAGCAGCAGCTCCAAGCATCTTCAAATTGGCACTAGTCAGGAACCTGGTTCTCCAATTCCATTTCTGGCCAAACTAAGCGCCCCCGATGCCATTTTGATTCGCACACGAACGGGCACCTTGCCAATATGTCCATAGTTCAATCTTAGACTCTCGGAACTGACGCCTCGATACTCCATAGGCGTTCCGGATTGCCTGATTGGTCCCGAAACAGAAATTTGCCCTCCGGACACTCCAATTGTCTCCTTCTCTCGACGAAGTTGTCATGATATATCACACCATGCTCGGTGTGAAATCGTTGCAGGCGACCCCATGACCGAACGTAACCCCCGCAGCTCAAGGACCCCTTTCCCCATGGGGAACTATGGTCCTTGAATCGGTTCACTCTTAGTCAACTGAGGGGACTTGGTCGGTCAAACAACGGCAGTTGACCTCGGCTACCGTACGAGCGCAAGACCGTGGATTAACTAAACGTGACATAACCAGAGCCACGGCAGCGGATACCCAAGAACATGACTTTCCTGGGGAATTCGTACCGCATCCCCAGTAATTACTACCTCCAGAACGGCTAGCATGTGCTTCTCGGCAACATGATTCTACACCGTCTGGGGAATCTTCGGCTCATAGGATCCGGAATCCTGGCAAGTATTGGAAATTACAGGTTTTGAGCAGCGGAGAGGCAATTCTACGCGTTTGTGAAACGTGCCTAGATAAAGACCGAGATACCCAGCGGTTTAGGACCCTCCAGGCTCATGCAGCTGAGGACAAGAACCAACCCCAGGTCGTTACGTCAAGGGTTACTCTTCTGCAGGATGGCTCCCCTTCTGAAACTTGTCACTGCTGCCCTCTTACTGGTAGAGGGTGCGGTCTCTGCCAAGATCAACCAGCCCCCAACAGCCAAGGTCAAGAATGGCACATACGAAGGCAAATATGTTGCCTCGTATGATCAAGATCTCTTCCTTGGCGTTCCCTTTGCCCAGCCTCCTGTGGGGCCCCTTCGGTTCCAGAACCCTCAGAGCCTGAATAAAACGTTCGGTACAAGGAAGGCGACCGAGTATGCCGACTCTTGTGTTGGATATGGAGTAAGTCGACCCTCCTAAGCTAACCTAGACGAGTTATTAATATTCGATAGAACAGTCCTGCATGGCCTTTCACCCTGGGTGAAGACTGTCTCACTCTGAACATTGTCAGACCGGCGAAGTCGGGGGGCAGCAAGAATGCAGAGCCACTACCAGTCGGTGTCTTTATCCACGGCGGTGGTTGGTCAATGGATTATAGTGCCAACGGTGTTTACAACCTGAGTTTTATTGTTGAGGAATCTGTCAAGATTGGAAAGCCATTCATTGCTGTCTCTGTTGATTGTAAGTACACACTTGTTCCTAGCAGCTTCATCGTTGACACTCAACAGACCGACTATCCTTTTGGGGATTCATGGCTAGCAAGGATATCCTTGATGCCGGTGTCGCCAACCTTGGTCTCAAGGACCAGCGTATTGCTCTGCACTGGATCAAGGAGAACATTGCTGCCTTCGGTGGTGACGCATCCAAGGTTACCATCTGGGGTGAGAGCGCCGGAGGTGGCAATGTTGGCTATCAAGCTACTGCCTACGGAGGAAAGGACGAAGGCCTTTTCCGGGGCCTCATTGCAGAGTCAGGTGCTGACGGTACTGATATGAAGAACTTTACAACCCCCCAGAAACGATACGACACAATTGTCGAGACAGTTGGATGCGACAAGGCGAAGGATAGGCTTGCTTGTCTGCGCAAGGTACCGTTCGAAAAGCTCAATGCTACGATCACAAAGGTCCCCGGCAACTTTTATCCCGTTGTTGATGGAGATTTTATCCCCGACTACTCATCGACACTCCTAAGCAAGGGCAAGTTTACCAAGGTCCCATTCCTACTTGGTACGAACGCGGATGAGGGTACTTTATTCGGCGGTTCAAACATCGAGACTGATGAGCAGATTGCGGACCTCATTCGAGCAGCTGGACCTGACGCCAACACGACCGAGATTTTGATGGCCCTGTACCCTAACATTGATGCACTTGGCTTGCCGGCCGCGTATCGTGTGAGACCCGGTGGCCCCGTTAAGGCACAGTTCAAGCGTGCTATTGCTCTGCAGACAGACCAGCTGTTCCTCTCATGGCGACGGTTGAGGACTGATGCATGGTCAAAGTTTGGGGCAACTGCATATTCATATCTGTTTGAATCACCAACTAAGTCTGGTAAGCAGAACACTTGACATGTTACAAACTAGATATCCTAACAGAAGTTTCAGTCGAGTACTTTGGGACTAGCCACTTTACTGAGATTGGCTATGTTTTCTACAACAGGATTGGCCTAGGTTATGCTGCCAACCAGAGTCCTCTCACCGGTGCATCCAAGGAGGTTCTCAATCTGGCGCAACTCGTTACGCGCATGTGGATCAGCTTTATTCACGATCTTGATCCTAATAATCACGGAAGTAAGCCAAAAATCTTCGTCTACGCTCATTAGATGACATGACTAATATTTGTAGTTGCTGGTGTTGAAAAGTGGCCGACTTACAAGGCGGGTGGTGGTTATGGACAAAACTTCTACTTTAATCCTAACGGGTCGAGCGTACAGCCTGACACTTTCCGGCTTGCTGGGACTACTTTTATGAATTCAGTTTCCCAGGAACAGTATGGAAGGTGATCCGACCTAAGAGGATGAAGCGGATGTGAACGATAAATATTACCAGACAGACCTCAGGAACAGCTCAAGATTCCACGATGAGCCCTGTAACTGAGGGTCCGACAATTACACTGTACTCTGATTCTAGCCATATCCCGAGTCCCAAATTATATCCACGCTTTTCAATCCCTTTCTCCAGTGGTGTGGTTACCATGCAATGTAGACACCACTATCTACCTGTCAACGACGATACATCCGATGGTAAGCGGATCTTTCACCTCGGCCAACTGTCAGCGCTAACAATATCTGTCCCTTTTGCCAAGAGGGCACGGCTCGATAGCGCTTGCCGACGTGGCTGCCCCTCGTCCAAGCGATGGCGGGTGAATGACCACGTTGGCGTCCATGACGAACGCCCAAGATCGATCATGCGACTGTGCAAATCATACGACTTTTCTTGGGAACATGCCAAAAGTCGGTCATTTGGTAATTTACCTTACCATCCTTTTCAGACCTCAAAGTTGTACTTAAAGATGCTGCCATCCCGCTGTCAAAGCATCAATGCGCGCACGGGGAGCTATTGAACTCTATACTCCAGACAACTGTCAGCACCCCTTCGAAACGCGGTGAATCTCGATCCTACCTCACCGATTAAACTCCATCGATGCATTTTCTTCGATTCCACACACCCAAACGGCCAGAAAAAAATCCCAGCGAAGCGGTCAAGCTTCGAAGCGTGGAACAAAGGTGTCGATCTGGCTTGACTGGATTTGAGGGGGAAGCAATTGTTTGCTCGTGGGAGTCTTTGATCAGCCTGAGCAATTGACTTTGAACATAGAGGATGCCTTACTCACCGACATTGCAGAGCATAGCAGCCCCGTTGGAGCCCCGTTCATACTAGGAAAATCTCGGACCAAGGTCTTTTGCTAGCTCAACAAGGACACCACCTCGTGAGTATCAAAAGTCTCTACTTGTCACCAATACTTCCAGCTACCTACACGCAAGAAGAGCATGTGCTCAACCTACATTTCGGAGACCGACAAAGTTGGAAGCGGACCGATGTTGTCTTCTCCAGCTTGCTCAAAGTCGACACATGTCCGAACATCGGTCAGGATCCTCGTGTTTCGAATATATAGCATCAACTGCACCTTGCAACTCTTGCAGGATATTCCGTCCAAGGTTACATTCCAGATGGTAACATAAAGCACTGATTGATAAGATTATCTCGCCGGTATCGGTGCGCGGGACTCCGCTCCGACGGGACGTACCGTGCCGCTTTCGAAGTTACCTCACTGTCGACAATGTTACCCCAGCCACAGGACTCTATTCAATGCTGTGCGAGATTTCAGGTCCGATACCACCTTCCCTCGGCGCCCTATCTCCATATGACGTCGTATCTTATGCAGAAGGATGGCAAAGTTAATTTTACGGGGATCTTGGATATCGATTTCGTCGTTGAAACGTGGTGGAAGTACACAACGTCGTATCGTGTTCCCCTGCAGACGCATCCTTGCTCTAACGTCATAACCATAATGAACTTGGTGCATACTCTCGGGGTTGTATCAAAGAGCTCACCTGGCTGTAAAGAGAACTTGGGAATCCCGGATACTGATATTAACTCGACCGTTATACTTCCACTTAGCTCTGCCATCACGTAACCATTACACACCGATGATACTATCGCTTAAAATATGACATGTAGTTTGAGTATCTTGGTCACGGGGCATACACCCCAGCTGAAAGCTTATGGAGCAATCATCAACTGATCCCAAGGCAAAGAATGAAGGCGTGGGGGTCAGTATCAGGCTGTCTATTGTACAACGTGGATGACCGCCACGCTTTCATTGCACACCTCCAATACAAGCCTAATTACTTGGACTGCCAGTTTGGTGCCCTCTTCTCCAGAAACGCCTTGACGCCCTCCTCCTTATCCTTGGTACCAAAGGCAAAGTAATACAAGCTCCTCTCAAACTCTTCATCACGGCCCAGGTCGTCCGCTGCAGTCGATCAGGAAAGAAGCTCAAGCACAGGAACGTGGATCAAGAACTTACACATGCAAATCGCTTCCTTCGCCAAGGACAGAGCCGTGGGGCTCAACGCCGCAAGCGTCGATGCCGTTTCGATGACACTCTCGAGCACTTTGCCACTCTCATACAGCTCCGCAACCACCCCGGCGGACCGAGCCTCCTCTGCCGAGATGGGTCTCCCGAGAAGGATCATCTGCATGGCCTACAAGACCCGATTCAGCTGCGTGAGTCCCCCGCTCGTCAAGAGCTGAATTGAGCACGTCACATTCACCTACCTTGAACTTTCCCACGGCGTTGGTCAGCCGCTGAGTGCCGCCTGCCCCGGGGAGGAGGCCAATCGTCACCTCTGGGAGCCCGAAGCGGCTGTTGTGAGCGGCAAAAATCAGGTCACACTAATTCTACGTCAGTACGAAAACCCCAGCGCTGCATGTCTTGGGTGCGGTGACGCCTCAACGTCAGCTTCAGCTGTCAGCTGTCGATAGACTACTCACCATCAGAGCGACCTCGAATCCCCCACCGAGCTGTCAATCATAGCACCGTCAGTCCGTCCCACATTAGACCCGAGGCTAATAGTCGACGATGCCACTCACCGCCATTCCCTCGACTGCCGCGAGCACCGGCTTCCGCACGGATCTCATCCCCGTGCAGAGGTCTTCCAGATAGCGGCAGCCCCGCGCAGCCTCCGCATCGAGCGCCGAGATCTCGCTGATGTCGGCTCCCGCTAACTTGCACGTCAGCTTGTGCCCCCCAAGCCAAGTGCCGGGGTACCCCTGTGGGCCAGGTGGACGGGGGTGTATGTGGGCTCTTTACCGCAAAAGAAAGTTCGGCTACCCGTGAGGACAATGACTCGCACACCATTGTCCCGGGATGCGACCTGCAGGTGTTCCAGAAACACGGTAATGAGCTTCTGCGAGAGGGCGTTGCGCTTGGTAGGCCGGTTGAAGGCGAGGACCCTGACGCCATCGGCCGGCGTGGTGGCAATGACCAGCTCGTCGTCACTCATTGTGAAAAATGCAAAGCCGCGATGATATCAATGACAAAAGGACCAGACCGGGTATTGCACCTTGACGAAATTGACTCAGTTTGCTGTCTGTCGGGCGGTGTTGGCTCAAATAGTCGGGTACGTCAATAATGCCACCTAGCTGCGTCGATCAATTTGCACGCGGTGGATAATGTCTTGGATTCAACTGAGACACGGCTCCCCAGCGTCGAGCCAACAAAAAGGCAGTTTTCCCAAAGGGACATGACCGGGTCCTGATTGAGGCATTTTGAAAGGCGGTGGTTGGGGGTCCGCGATTATCATCTACCGCGTCGGGTAATGTTGATGTAAATCGCTCTTTTGCGAGGGACCTTTTGTCGATCCTCGGGCCTGTCAACCCGTCGGGTCGGTCCAAGACAAGCAGGGCTGCGAACCATTTAGCCCGGACAGGGAGCTGATCCTTGCAAATTGGTGATAGGGTTGCCAACAAGCTTCACGTCTATCGAGGACGAGAGGATAGGCAATGGCGATGAAGGAATGGGTTTTTATAAGATTCCAAAGGCCATATAGGCTCAAAGATAATAAGCCTTGCACATCAGAACCCAATAGACAGCTTGCACAACTCTCTTTTGTCGCTGCGCAACCACCCTCCCCACCTCTGCGAAACCCCCCCGGCCACCTCAGCTCATGTGAGATTCTGCATCTGCCGGAGCACGATCCTGCAGTTCCCGGCGCGTTGGAGATTCTTGGCAACCCATGTATCCACGGTCGTGGAACCGTCTTTGGCCTATGTGGGCTCGCCAGGGGCTCCACAGCGGGCGACTACACTGACACTTTGAATCCCCCAGGTTCAGGTACTTGTTGGGAACAATATTCAGCCATCGGGTGATTCTTTTCAGCCATCCGCCTTGTCATGTGGCATCCCCCCCTCTGGGTCGAGCTAGCTATTCCTCGACGCTACTTGGCCCGCGTGCCTTAGCCTCGCGCGTATACTTCCCACAGACAACAGGCGCATGCAATTCGTCAACCACCTTGGGCTAAATGCCCGAACAAGGCGGAGCAAAAGGCCCTTTGCGGTCAGGTTTTTCTTCTCATCACATCTCGATACTCACATCGCAAAAAAAGACGCATCTGAGAGCGGGCTGGGGAGTGCGGAGCTGAGACTTGGATGCTGCAGGTGACTGGTTGTACGTAGTTGGCCAGCTTTGGATATCCTGCCAAGTTCATGGCGGGAGGCTGGCGGGTTCGGATCAAGCCATGTCGACGCGGACCAGTTGGCTATTTAAAGTCGACTCGTGGTAGTGGAGAGAGCCTTTCGTACTCCTTAATTTCAAATCTTTGATGACACCAATTTCCCAAAGTTCCTCTCAGCTCCTGCACGTCAAAGCATTTGAGTTTTCTTCGTATTATACCGACGACGATCATCATTTCTCTCATACACCTCCTACATAGTTCAGTTCTAGTCTAGCATGGAGCCGCCCATGCTTCCAGTCTCCCCTTCCGGCTCGGCCGTGCCACTCTCCTTCACACGAGGTACCTGCAGCAGACCTACCTTTTCAACCATCACGGAAGCTTTCTTCCACCATGCCTCTTCACAGCCTAGCGCGCTCGCGGCTCGGGACTTATCCGTCGAGCCGCCTGCGGAGATCAGTTATGGCGAGCTTGCTCAACGCAGTGTCAGACTAGCCCGACGGCTACGAAATCTAGGGGTAGTCCCTGGGGATCGAGTGCCGTTGGTTGTGAAAAGGGGAGTTGGCATGCTCGTTGGCATTGTTTCTATTCTTTCTTGTGGAGCTCAGTATGTTCCTCTTGATGGTTCCGTTGTGGCAGAAGAAACCCTACGATTTGTGTTGAAACAAACCGGTGGACGCACTGCTTTGGCTCTGAAATCAACACTCCACCGTGTACGGGATGCAGGCGTCACAAATGCCGTTGTGATTGACGACGTGGATCATGTCGAGGCACAGGAAGACTACGAAGACTTTAAACCTTCAAGTAGTCCTGATGATGGGTGTTACGTGATTTACACCTCAGGTGTGTTGCATAGCCCTGTGTCGAGGACTTTTGATTAACTAACTGTGATTAGGCACTACAGGAACTCCAAAAGGGGTTGACATCACTCACCGCAATGTCACAAACCTAGTATGTCAAGCTCCAGGCAACCTAGGCATTTCTCCCGGGAAGTGCGTGGGTCAGGTTTTGAACGTTAGCTTTGACATGGGTGAGTGATCCTACTGCTGTGTCAGCGTAACATGTGTTGGCTAACTTGACTGCTTAAGCTGCCTGGGAAACACTCGGCTGTCTATCGAACGGCGGTACTTTGGTAATGCGTGGCTCAGACTGGTCAAAAGCGTTGAAACAGGTAGGATTGTTCCTCACGATGCGTATGAATGATTGAATACTCACGTCTGCAGATTGATGTTCTCATTTGCACCCCAAGTATCCTCTCCAAGTACAACCCCCAAGACTTCCCAAACCTCAAAACCGTGGCCACCGCGGGCGAGGCTAGCTGCCAAAGGTACTTTCATCCATGCCTTGAGTTATAAACTCGTATCTAACTTATTTATAGGCTTGCCGACCTATGGGCTTCTCACCTGACGTCAGGATACTATAATTGCTACGGCCCAACCGAGACTACCATTGTGAATACTATGCAACCCCACCAAGCTGGCCAACCTCTATCTATTGGAAGACCTACCCCCGGAAACAATGTCTACATACTTGACGAGTCTCTTGCCCCTGTACCTGTCGGCCAAGTAGGAAACGTGTGGGCTGGAGGCTTTGGTGTCGCTCGCGGTTATGTTGATCTGCTAGACAAGACAGCCGAGAGATTCAGACTTGATCCATTCAGCCAAGACGGGTAAGTTATCGAACCCCTTGGTTGCCAGGTAATACTTCTCCTAACAACTTTACAGCTCCAATATGTATAATACTGGTGATCTCTGCCAATGGAACCCCGACGGCACCCTCCACATCCTTGGCCGAGTTGATGACCAGGTCAAGGTCAAGGGTTTCCGCGTCGAGCTTGACGGTGTCGTGGCCAGCCTCAACTCATGCCCTCCAGTACAAGCAGCAGCCGCTCTCCTCATAGAAGGCGAGATCCACGCCTTTCTCGCGCCCCCTCACTGTCCTCTTCCGGTAGTTGAGGCCCACCTGAAAACCCGCCAGCCTTATTACGCAATGCCCACCAAGTACCACCACTTGGAGGCACTGCCGATGACCCAGAATGGCAAGATCGACAAGAAGGCTCTGCGTCTGCTGGCATCACCCCCTCTGGAGTCAGTGGCAACAAGCGAGAAACCTTGTGGTCTCGTTCGCACCCCTCCGCCTGCCGTCCTGAGCCACTCCCGAACCGACTCATCCGCTTCGAGCGCCACGCAACTCAGCTCGCTCTCCGACTCGTCCGATGCTACTCTGGTCGATGATCATCAGGTTGATCTGGAAAAGGCACTCCCTGAGAAGCATCAACGAAAGTACATCCGGGGCCTTCGCTACCGAGTACTCATCATCTACCGTCGCCTATTCTCTCTAGTCGGCCTGTTCAACATCTCTGCGGCGATTGCTTTGCTACTTACCGGAATCAGCAGGGAGTGGCTGAGCAACATTACCGCCATCAATTTGGCAACTGCTGTGCTTGTCCGCCAGGAATTCGTCATCAATGCTCTCTACACCATCGCGTGCAGCGTTCCAAAGTCCTGGCCTCTCTTCATCCGATCTCGCTGCGCCAAGATATATCACCTAGGTGGTGTCCATTCCGGTGCAGCTGTCAGTGCCGGAGCTTGGCTTTTGGCTACCAATATTGCCGACATTGCTTGCATGTATGGAAATTGCTCCAGCTGGGGGAAGCAGTCTATTGCTTCAAAGGTCATCTCATGGATCCTATCGGCGCTTTTCGTGGCCATGATAGCTCTTGCTTGGCCGTCGATGCGGAAGCGCCATCATGATTTGTTTGAGAAGACGCATCGGTTCGCTGGCTGGACCATGCTGGTTCTGTTCTGGGCCCAGGTTGTTCTCTCGAATAAGGACAGCGCCACTGCAGGCACTTCTTTGGGACAGGCTTGCATCCGATCTCCTGCATTCTGGCTCCTGGCTGTAGCTACCGCAAGTGTCGCTTCTTCTTGGGTCTTCCTGCGCAAGGTGCCCGTCGAAGCTGAGAAACTGTCGAGCCACGCAATCAGACTGCACTTCGACTACACAGTCCCCGTGAACGGCTCGTTTACTCGACTATCGTACAAGCCTCTGATGGAGTGGCACTCATTCGCCACTATTCCCGCACCTGAGGCTGTCAATGGAAGACCCAAAGGTTACTCACTCATCGTTTCGAACGCTGGCGACTGGACTCGGTCAACCATTCAAGAAGGTCCTTCTTACATCTGGACTCGAGGAGTACCGACCTGCGGCGTTATGCGCATTGCAACACTATTCAATCGTGTTGTTCTTATCGCGACCGGCTCGGGTATTGGGCCAGTTCTCGGACACATCCAGAACCCGTCATGCGCGACACAACTCATCTGGTCAACAAAACAGCCAGAGGAAACTTTTGGCAAGGAGCTGTGCCAGACCATCAACGAGCGTATCCCCAACGCGGTCATTCACGACACAAAGAAACAGGGACGCCCAGACCTTGTGAAGATGGGCTATAACCTAGTCAAGAGCTTCCAGGCCGAGGCTGTGATTATCATTGCGAACGAAAAGATCACAAAGAAGGTGGTTTATGGTTTGGAGACAAGAGGCGTTCCAGCCTATGGCGCGATTTGGGATAGTTGAGTTGGTTGTTTTTATGGGAACTGCTGAAAATGGAGTCGTCCAAGAGGACCGGAGTTAATGGGTGGATGGGAGTTGTTTTTTCGGCGCCGGAAAGGGAATTGGGATGATTTGTATTTCGTTTGATGTTTTGGTTCAATGTGTGTAGATGATGTCCTATTAAGGTATACTGCTGGAATGCTCTCGCTCTTGGCGTCCTCAGCTGAACAGCTGAAATTGAGTTCAAGGCTCAGATTGAGTTAAGACATGAGATTCGGTTCAACCTTGTACCTGTTCGCGTGAAATTGAGTTTTAAAATCGGGCTAGTCGTTGAACGAGACAGGATCAGAAATGCCAGGGGGTGGCTGAAAACGGCTATCAGTTTCTTTTGTCTCTGCATTCACCCTAGGTTTTGATCTGAGTAGACACATGCTCACAGTTGTCAGGACTTCCATAATTAAGTCGACACTATCCTTACTCAAGTGGTCAAGAATTCAAGATTGATATCGAGCACGCTTCCCTAAGTACCTTTACATGGCAGCGAGCCGTAGTTATCTGCCGGGGTTCTACATGATATTTCCAGAGATTTCCTTCGCATTAGTTAAAAGGCGACCCATAAGCTAGCCAGTCGGCCTCCGGATCAGGGATTCCATTGTTCCTAGCTGGCTCTCCTCTGACATCGTTTATGCCTGGGGTTCGAATCAAATGTGCCTGTCCGCCAGAGTTTGCCGTACTTCGGTCAGAGACTCTGGGATAATTGAAAAAGTCAAAGACGTCAATATTATCAAGCTCACTTAGGGATGTGACTTGTGTTGATGTCTGCTCTAAGCTCGAGTGTCGAGCTGTGGATGTGAGAGTAACCAGGTCGTAAGCGCTCCTATGCCCTGTTAGCTACATAGTTATTGAGTAATATGGGTGGACAGCCAACCTTCTCATCGCAGAAAAGCTCATGTCGCCCTGTCTACCTCTTTGGACAACCCGATGCAGGATCTTGGAGTAGTTGCTAGCCACATCCCAGTGTTGACCAACATCACGAAGAGTATCGATAAAGAAGTCAATTTGGGGGTCAACTGGACATCCAACCGTAGCGGCATGAACCAGCAGCAATCGAGCTGCTACCCAGAGCGAGAAGGCGAACGGAGGCCCGAGGAGATTCAAGCCGTCTGCCTCAAGGACATCGCGAGTAATATCGCCAAGACTCTGAACGGCAGATAAACATCGCTGCATTGCATAGTGCGATGGAACAAAGATGTGAGATCTAACAGTTGGATATGCCGCTGAGGAATGCAGACGGACTGCAGACGTCACATAGGCGCTGTGTAGCATGAACCAATTGGCTACACGACTTGCCGGGTCTGAATGGCAGAGCGCAGATATTTTGCTGTATTCACTTGGCAAGCTCTGTAACCACCCATCCAGAGATCGGTCAAGATTGCGGTATGTGTTTCTCCACTCACCCATGTCGCTCGACGATGTCACGTCAATGGGTGTCTTGAGAAACTCATGGATCTTGCTGAGAATGATGAGGATCTCGCAATGGTATGAAAAGCTGCCGAGATTCTCCGGCTTATTGATGAGGTATCCAGCTGCACCTTGCTGGTCGTTGTAGAAGTTGAAGGATCGTGTTTCAACTGGAACATTCTTGGAGAACAAGTCGTAGGAGCAGGGTAAGAACCGGATGACTTTCTTATCGTTAAGCATAAAGTCAAACGTTGGCGTTGCGATAGTTGCGTATCGGTCCAAGAGATATATCATCCAGTACAGCCGCCGTCGCCCCTCGTCTTCGATCCAGGACTCAGGCTTCCCAGCGGCAACTCTCCGAACTGATCCGGTGTGTGGGGTTTCCGATGCCTCGGCAGACAGGAAGACACTACTCTCCTCGCACAGGCCGAGTTGCCTTACGCTTTGTGCGAGTAGTGATAGTAGATTCCAGCCACGTGGACCGTTGGACGTTCCCAGCTCATCCAACGTAATTATGACGAGTGCCCGAAGAGCAGGCACGCTGATATTCTCCATGGCGTATATCTGAACTGTGTGCTTGGAAAGGGCGTGGTAATATGCCCTCATTTCAGGTGATAACCTCGGGTCTTTGAGAAATCTTAACGTTGTTGCCACAATGGCGTATAGCAGTATCCGATCGGCTTCTGTCATGGAGGTCGATCCAAAGAAGGTTGCAAACGTTGTTTTTCGGTCGAGGATAGGACACCACGTGTTGCAGTGCTTGAAGTAAAGGTCCACGAGGTTGTAGATGATGTCTTGCGGTGGAAGATCAATGATGAATGAGTGCAGGGATGGATCTTTTCGAAATCCTGAAGCATTCGTAGACGTGATAGAGAGGTTATAGGCTTCTGAACTGGTAATGGCCACCTGCTGTTGAGGCTGGATAGCGTTGGGTACACCACTTTGATTGCTTCCAGCCTGCCAGGCAGGACTAGAGAATACCGGAGATCTGGTTTGCGACACCGATGGCTGTCTCGGGAGACTTGATGGCGTAAGCCTACTACCATCCGAGCGATAGTTATCAAGCTGTGGAGAGTTCTGATTATTCGCGGTTGAAGGCGAGAACATCCCTGGTGAAGAAGCCGCGTGATCTTGGATGATATGCTCCTCGACCCGACGGCCTAGGGCTTGCAAGAGCGCGTCAATTCGATTGACCTTCGCCTCAAGCTCCAGACTGAAGCCATTGCGTCCTGCCCCCGGCTTCTGCCTCTCAAGGTAGACGCAAGCTCGATTGTGTCTTGCACACCACGAACATGCAGGCTCTGCGCGGTCGCATTTGACCTTGCGCGCCTTGCACATCTCACACCTTTTTAATACCGACAATTCAGACAAAATCATTTACCAGGATATTCAATTTTCGGATCACCTACGATATCTTCTGGTGCTTCTCCCTCCTCCGTTTCCTCGTCGGGCCATTGGAGCCAGTGAGCCTGGATTCGTCGCCGCTCGACCCGTCGTCGTTGCTCAGAGTCGAATTGACCTCTTCTTCGGCCATTGCTGTCGAGGGCGCGCTCGCTGGCGACATGTCGATCCCCCTCCCGAGGCTCTGGGATCTCCACATTCGTGAAAAATGTCAGTTTTCGTGGAGTCTGGGGTTAAGCTACTGGGGGTGACAGATAAGCAAACCATGCAGTTGGAATGCCTAGCGGAACACGTTTTGAAGGAAAAGATGGAGAATGGATGGAGATATGGAGGAGATCGGTGGTTTCGTGGACAGAGAGTAACGCCGAGGCCGCGGTCGGGGGCGAAAAAACCACTCTGCTGGGGCAGAGAACCCCAGCGACCGGGGGGTAAGCCGAGTACCCCGTTGCCCCAGACCCTACAGTGCCAGTGAACATTCGTAGGAGGTAGTTGGTCCCGACGCTCGAAACGTGGAGATTGATTGACATCTTGAGATGCATCCGAGGCCAGAGAAAATCTCTGCCGGGCACGGGCAAACACAAGGCCATAGGGAAACGGGCGCGGGTGAGAAAGGCGGCATTTCGCGGGTCTGCTGCACCATACAAACCCTGTCTGCGTATTAGAGTAGACCAGGGCCCTGGGGAGAGCGAGATGCGCGCAGCAAATGGCAGTGTAGAAACGCCGGCCAAGGGCTTGGGCTTCTTGTTCCGGACTGTGCTGACGTACTCTGTACGTGCTTCGTACACAAACTTCCGGTGAGATGAGACGTTGTATTTCCTCATCTGAACGTCCCTACGGCTTCGCCGGGTGAGCGGTTCGAACATGTTCCCTGTCCCCCTGAAGGATGTGATCGGCCCCAGGGCGCTTTGCCTGTATTGGCATGTGGCAGACGGCAATGGCTTAAGCGATTATCCTCGCTGAAGCCAAGTTTTTAGTTACATGCTCCCTCGATCCGGAAATAACCGGCGGTTGCAATTGCACACAACAAGTGCGGAGCCGATCCCATGGTTCGATGGTTCAACACCAGGACAACTCGGGAGGGTCCAGATGTAGCAAGTATTTCAGTAGGGTTGTTTTTAGCTAACCCTAGCCAGCAGGCAGCAACATTTCTCATATCCGTATTGGTACAAAAAAGAAAAAGGAAAACATGAGGTAAAAAAAAAAAAGAAACGCTAGACACATCGCTCGCTTCGTTTAGCTCGCCCACCCCTTGGCCATGTTGACAGCCTTCTCCCAAGTCCCGAACCTACTTGCCGCCTCCTCATCAGTGATCTGGGGCTTGAAGATGGTCCTGCCCTGGGTGTTTACGTCCTTCAAGTCGCCAAAGTCATTCCAGATTCCCACTGCGAGACCGGCCGCAATAGCGGCGCCAAGAGCCGTTGTTTCGCGCATGGCTGGTCGATTGACAGGGATCCCAATTAGATCAGACTGGGTCTAAGCAGTTGTTAGCGTCTCGCTCCCGTGCCTCCAGCGGGCAGCTTGTCTACGTACCTGCATGATCAGATCCGAGTTGCACATGCCGCCATCAACAGCTAGCTCGGTCAGGGCGTGGCCGCTGTCCTTCTCCATCGAGTCTAAGATGGCCTTTGTCTGGAAGCAAGTGGCCTCTAGCGTAGCGCGCGCAATATGGCCACGCTGGGTGTAGGCCGTGATGCCAAAGATGGTGCCTCGAGCATCGTCAATCCAGTACGGCGCGAACAGGCCGCTGAAGGCTGTGACAAAGGTGCACCCACCATTGTCCTCGACAGTCTCGGCCAGGGCGCTCAGCTTGGACGATGACTGGATGAAGCCAAAGTTGTCGACGAGGAACTTGACGCTCGACCCCGCAACGGCAATGCTGCCCTCAAGGGCGTACATGGTATTGCCCTCGCCAAAGTCAAAGGCGACGGTGGAGAGCAGGCCATGGGTCGATATGACGGGCTTGGCCCCGACGTTGTAGAGGAGAAAGCACCCTGTGCCGTACGTGTTCTTGGCGAGACCGGGGGTGAAACCCTTTTGGCCGACGAGGGCAGCAGATTGGTCGCCCAGGCAGCCCGTGATCTTGGTCCCCTTGAGAGCGGTGCCCGCCAAGGAGCCATAAGCCTCGGTGTCGGAGGAGCGCACGATCCTTGGCAGGGTAATCTTTGCGGGGTCGATGCGGAACCAGTCCAGGATGTCCTCGTCGTAATTGAGTGTCTCGAGGTTCATGAACATGGTTCGGGATGCATTAGAAGGGTCCGACACATAAATGTCACGCTGAGTGCCTCCATTCAGCTTGTACGTCAACCATGTGTCGACGGTACCGAATGCAAGCACTCCGCGTTCGTATGCATCCTTCACTTCTGGGATGTGCTCAAACAGCCACAAGAGCTTGCTGACGGAGGGGTAGGTAGAGAGGGGAAGACCGCATCTTGACGTCAATTCGCTGGCCCCCAGTCGACGCTTCAGCCGACGGACCAGCTCTTGAGATCGGGTGTCGGTCCAGACAATGGCGTTGTGAAGCGCCTTGCCCGTCGTCCGGTCCCAGACAACGGTCGTCTCTCTCTGGTTTGTGATTCCCACGGCCTTGATTTGGTCGCGAGAGTGACCACGGGCCTCGAAGGACTCAACAGCTCCATTGATGCACTCCTCAACAGAGCTTACAAGCTCTTCAGGGTCATGCTCGTGCCATCTGATTACTGACTGTCAGTGTCTGTCAAAATCTCTATCGTTCTATCAACTTACCCAGGATGAGGGTAGAACTGCTTAAACTCGAGCTGCTGCGTCGCCACAACTTCGCCACTTGGGTCAAAGATGAGGAAGCGTGAGCTGGTGGTACCCTGGTCAATGGCTCCAATGAAGGAGAGGTGGGGAGTTCCATTGATGAGAGGCATTGCGCTGATGTGACTCTGTGGAGGCGTTTGGGATACCAGTAAAAGAACGAGATCACAGAAACAAAACCAAGATAGAGTCCAAGATTGACAATTGAGATAAGACACGATAGCCATTCCAGACCGTAATGGACCTGGCACTTAAGTATTCTCGCCTCGGGACCGAGCTGCAAAGCGACCATCACAAGCTCCTCCACGGGGAACAGCTCGGGGCACCTCCCCTGACCCCAGCCGACTACCCCAAGACGAATTTGCGGGGTTTGCTTTTTGGTCCAAAGCGCACGAGATCAAGGTTCCCGCAGCAGAACCCGCCGTTTGATTGGAGTCTCGGGCTCACAACCTCCACCGGCGAGGCAACATTACCGCTTCCATCCTCCTGCTTGCCAATTGGAGGTCAGACGCTCGGGTTTTGCGACCCCGACTTACATCCCTGATGGTACGAGACAAAAGGACGCTATCGGGTTTAAGCAGCGAGGGGCTAAAAAGTGGAGGGCAGCAGTTGACAGCTCGGTACCTTGCGAACATCCCCACAAAGTGGAATTGAGGACGCGTTCTAGAAGCTTGCTCGTGACAAGGTCTTGGCAACACTTGTCCACATATATCCGGAACGGCGAATGGTGTCTAGGTCGAGTATCCGGAGTGGCTGGGGTTCCCGGAGAAGCCGGGGGTTTGGTGCGGAGATGGGAATAGGGCCCTTGAGTCGCTTGGAGGTTCCTCATCCCCGAGGAGCGTTCGTCCCTTCGGTGTGGGCCACCGAGCTCGCATCCAGAGTCACCCTCACCTGACTGAAAACCTTGAGCAGGTATCCTCGACATTCCGGCATGGTTCGATTGTGTCGGGAAAGGTGGCGGGCGTGTTGCCTCTTCAGAGCCGACCTGCCTGTTCTCTAACCAGGAGAGGACTAACAGAGGTGTAAGCCACCCTTTTTTTCGTGATGAGGACCGGGACGAGCCCCGGGAAGGAAGCGTTGTGTATACCGGAGCCGAGAAAAATACCTTCATCGCTTGTATCCTGAACCGCTTGGGCCAAGACGCTCTCCCCGGCCCTTGCTGACCATAAATTGTAACCATATCCCCGGAAGTGATGACGGCATCCATCCCATGACCTTGCTCCGTGCCTTCCGCTAAGATCTCTTCAAACAATGTCTATCTCTTTTAACCAGGACTCAATCTCAGAGTCGTCCGTCAACAGATCGGTTTCCCCTGCCAAAGTCGAGATGGTCAAGAGTGAAGCATTGAAAGAGCATGCCAGCGGCTCCACGCTGCAGCCGGCCCGGGAGGTGCAACTCGTCTGGCCCAGGATCAGAGAGTACTGCCAGGATGCCTTTTCCGAGTTCTTTGGCACGTTTATCATGATTCTCTTTGGCGACGGTGTTGTTGCCCAGGTTGTTCTGAGCCGAGGACTAAAGGGCGACTACCAGAGTATTTCCTGGGGTTGGGGGTAAGTTTTCAACAAGTCTGGCCTGTTCTGATGCTAATATGTAACTCACAGTTTAGGCGTCATGCTTGGAGTCTACTGCGGTGGTAAATCAGGAGGCCACCTCAACCCAGCAGTGACATTAGCCAACTGTGTGTTCCGTGGCCATCCATGGCGCAAGTTTCCCGTCTATGCCGTTTCTCAAGTTCTTGGTGCCATGGCGGCAGCCGCAGTTGTGTACGGCAACTACAAGTCTGCCATCAACGCATACGAGGGCGGGCCAGGTATTCGTACCGTCATAGGAGAGAATGCCACTGCAGGTATATTCTGTACCTATCCTGCCGAGTTCATGACTCGCACGGGCATGGTGTTTTCCGAGTTCATCGCCAGTACCATTCTGCAGTTCGTCATCTTTGCTATGGCGGACAGTACCAACATTGGTGCTGGACCTTTGATGCCTCTTGGCTTGTTCTTCTTGATCTTCGGCATCGGTGCTTGTTGGGGTTGGGAGACGGGCTATGCGATCAACTTGGCTCGTGACTTTGGTCCGCGGTTGGTTTCGTACATGATCGGATACGGACATGATGTTTGGTCTGCAGGAGGTTATTACTTCTGGGTGAGTCAAAACCTTCCTTGTGGCCACTCCTTTGGCTAACACTCGTAGATCCCCATGGTTATACCTTTCCTCGGCTGCACCTTTGGTGGCTTTTTGTACGACACGTTCATCTACACAGGCCCCAGTCCCATGAACACTCCTGCCATGGGCCTCAAGCGTCTCGTGAATCCCCGACGAAGCGTGTGGTCAAACACTTATGATCGTTCTCTCGACTCGCAAGTATAGGTACCTGAGCTAGGCATGGTCGAAGGACTCGGATGCTTTCGGGGTGAGGACGAGGTATTCGAACGTCTTTGATGAGGTTGAAATCTGGTCATGAATAAGAGCCGAGTTTGGATTGAATGGCAAAAGAAAATACGGAAAAGCTGAAGGGAAGACAGAACCGAGTAACGAGTTGAAGGACGTGTTCATATGTTTTCAGCAGCTTCATGACTGTATGTTCGTCAATTGATAGCGTTGAGCGGCTAGAGAATCTTGAGTTAAATTTGTTGTGTAGATACCAATCTGAATGTTTTCGCATCGTTGTTCCGATTGTAGGGAATGACTGTTGAAGCCACTTAAAAGCATTGAAAGAAATTTTGGTAATCCGAAAACCCTACCAAATATCTGGTTGTTCAATGTTTGCTGCATCTCCTCGTCGGCTGAGTTGTGGTGGTGTCTTCTCAGGAAGACAAAATGGCAAGTTTCCATTTTATGTCACGATTTGGGGACCAGTTATCTTTCTTTGCCATCTCGTTTAAGTATCCATAGTTAGCAAGTCGTTATCTTACAATGTCAATATCAGTTTGATTCCATTACGGCTCTCATGATTACCTAGCAATAGTCTGGCGAGGTTGGACCTGAGATAACACCATTCCACTCCGACTGCTCTAGGGTGAGTTCACACCGCACCAGTGTCTCGACGGATTGGCTAACAGGCGGGTGGATACAAGTAAGACTCTGCAGGGTCTTGCGGCTCTGTTCTAAAAGGGCTTCTCGGCCGATTGGCAGCGGCCTCAATGGGGTGGGATTGAGACACAGGATGACCCAACATCACATCTTCCAGGAGTCCGAGGGCCGTACCTCGGTCAACAAAGTCCGGACGTGGCACGTGGTGCTCAGAAGCTAAGATTATTAGCGGTTCCACCAGGTCTGCGGCACAGAATCCTTCGGTCTTGTTCGGCCTTTGAGTGGATCTCGGTCCCCAGACCCCGAGATGCATCTGACAGGGATATACCCCAGCCCCTGTAACCTGAGCTCGGTGTCGAAACCCCGAGTTGCATATGGCATCTGCACGTCGGAGGAGGCTGAGTGTTGGAGATTGAAGCAGATGACTTGGTAATAATTGACTCAATGCATACCCGAGATGTTATTGAACAACTTCAATTGTTAGATTGGAGCTTCTGCGGGGCCAAGGTTTCATTTTTTCGGGGACTTTAGGGGGCCGGAGGTCACGGGCGGAGCTTAGTAGCATGATCTTGGTCTGGCTCGCATGTGCTTCAAGCATCTGGCCGCAGAAAGCGTGAGCTATGATATCAGAGTCAACTCTAGTGGCTCTGTTCAACTCCGCAGAAACTGAAATTTTGACGATCGTCGTGAGGCTGCCGTCTGTTATAAACATCTTTGCCCATTGGCCTTCCCCTGTCAAAGACTAACGATACCCAACACCCGTTCTACCACAACGTTGTCACCACCCACTGTCTCTAGGCGCCCGAGGCCACTTGGAAGGGCTCGAAGAACATACAGACACCGAGGCCCGGCTCGATTGTCAAGCCAGTGACCATGCAACAACGATTTCGAACCCTCAAGCGACCGTTGCTGGTCGCCTGTGCCGCCACGACAGCGACCGTGGTAGCCGGTAGTGCCTTCTACGCGACTCGAAACAAATCACATATTGTCAACAAGCCCCTCGTTCCTCTCAAGCGCGATTCCACTGGTCGAATTGTACCACCGTCTTTCCAAGCTACAAAAAGCCGCGCAGAGCACCTCGCCGATCTGCGACGTAGCAGCCAACCCGACAACAGCACTGAGTACGATCTCCTCATCATTGGCGGCGGAGCGACCGGAACAGGCATTGCCGTCGATGCCGTGACACGCGGCTTGAAAGTTGCTCTCGTCGAGCGTGACGACTTCTCATCGGGGACCAGCTCAAAGAGCACAAAGCTCGTGCATGGCGGCGTCCGCTATCTCGAGAAAGCCGTGTGGAACCTCGACTACGGTCAGCTCCAGCTCGTGATGGAGGCTTTGAGAGAACGCAAGACGTTTCTCAGCATTGCACCGCATCTATCAAGTTCATTGCCCATCTTACTGCCGCTGCAGCATTGGTGGGAGGCGCCCTACTTTTGGGCTGGCACTAAGGCTTACGACCTTCTCGCTGGCTCACAAGGCCTCGAGAGTTCTTACTACTTAAGTAAGAACAAAGCACTTGCTGCGTTTCCTCTTCTACGGCGAGAAAACATGGTCGGAGCCCTGGTTTACTACGATGGTCAACACAACGATTCAAGGATGAACGTTGCTCTCGCCATGACAGCTTCCCACTACGGTGCCACGGTTCTGAACCACGTCGAGGTTACAGGACTGGAGAAAGATGCGAGCGGAAAAATCTGTGGTGCCAAGGTACGCGATGTACTGGCCTCCAAAAGCAACGACGAAGTCGGATCGCAAGATTTCACAGTTCGGGCTAAGGGAGTCATCAATGCGACCGGTCCTTTCACGGACGCGATCGAGCAGATGGATGAACCCTCCCGAAAGCCCCTCGTAGCTCCTTCTTCTGGCGTTCACATCATGCTCCCCAAGAGGCTATGTCCCAACGGAATGGGAATGCTTGATGCAGCCACATCAGACGGACGGGTTATCTTTGTTCTCCCTTGGCAGGGCTTCACCTTAGCCGGGACGACTGATAATCCCTGTGACGTGGAACGGGCACCCGTTGCGCACCAAGACGACGTAGACTTTATCCTGAAAGAAGTCAGCAAGCTGTTGTCACCAGAGTCAGTCCTTTCACGAGACGATGTACTGGCAGCTTGGTCTGGTAAGCCTCCTCTTTTCCTCAATTTTTGACCTTGCATGCTCACAAAACATAGGTATTCGTCCCCTCGTGCGCGATCCTCGAGCCAAGAACACGGAGTCCCTCGTCCGAAGCCACCTCATCACTGTGTCTCCTTCCGGCCTTCTCACTTGCGCTGGTGGAAAATGGACTACCTACCGGCAAATGGCCGAAGAAGCTGTCGACGAAGCTATCAAGAGATTCGACCTCCAGCCTCAGGCTATTCCTCTCCCTGATATCAGTGGGGTTGGGCTGCCAGGCTTCGCTACTAGTGGTATCTGCTGCACTCGCAACGTGCCCCTTGTAGGTGCACATGGCTACTCGACTTCTCTTGCCTCTCAATTGATGGAGGTGTATCCCATTGATGCTGATATCGCGCACCATCTTGCCACCAACTACGGAGATCGTGCCTGGGCGCTGCTAGCCATTTCGCCTTCGTTGAATACCCGTCTGCTCCCCTCTATTCCCTTTATCGAAGCAGAGATCGCCCATGGCGTGCGTGCTGAGGCGGCTTGCACAGCTGCAGACGTCATTGCTCGACGGACCCGTCTGTCATTTCTGGATGCTTCCAAGGCCCTACAAGCTCTGCCAAGAGTCATTGACATAATGGCCGATGAGCTGAAGTGGACAGAGGCGAGGAAGGAACAAGAATGGACTGACAGTGTGGCCTTTCTCAACTCGATGGGCCTAGGCCAGGAGAAGATCACGTCGACTCAGGATGAAAAACACTATATCAAGACCGGTGGCTCCCCATCGCTACAACAACGACCAACGATGGCGGGAGGAATTGAGGTTGACCTGAATGGTCTTGGTGCTGGGCATGCCCTGAGGGATTCGCGATCGATCTAGCAAAGATTACGGCACGAAGAGACTTATAATGAGAAGTGTAGGATAGATATGACTTGAAGGGGATGGACACTAGACAGATATTACTATACGTAGATGACTTGGGAATGGCATAGGGATCAGGGATGTTTCAATCATTATTTAGTTGATTTGAGCGATTCACAAATTGATATCAAAGCCCCAACATTCTGTGTTCTGTATTATTGAGCAAGCACGCTGCCCTTGACGGAGCAGTGACAATCCGGATAGCTCCTTTCGAGGCCCCTGACTCCGAAGCCTTCAACAGACATCAATCTTCACTTCAGACTGCCGCTGGGCCCGTCCTGGCTTGCTGTCGCTTCAAGTCTCGCTGACTGAGATACAGAATGGAAAATATCACAAAGAATTGCACCACAGTGGTTCCGAGGCAGGTTTTAAACCCAACAATCCACCTCGGCGCACCTGTGGCTGGGAAGAGACCGACCTGAGCGCCCGCCATGATGCCCTGGCCAATAGCGTTCATGCTTGCTGTCACGACGGCTCGCTCCTCGGCATCATTGGCCATAATAACTGTCGCCCAGCCCATGGACATTGGAGACATTGCTGGACATCACCGTCAACGACGAGGAGGCCGGGATAGACTCGGAGCACTTACGACCCATAAAACCTTGCAACATGAATGCTGCCAAGCGGCCTTTCTCACCAACATGCCATACGTTCAGTAGTATGCTCCCGATCAGAACGGGGATTGTTGTTGCTATGGCAGGGATCCAGAAATTACCTAGTCTGTCCGCCACCACCCCAGCTGTCAATGCGCCTGCTATCGAGATTGCCGAAGTAACCGTTGGCAGGGTGTTAACTTGAACGATGGAGTATATATCCGGGCTGTTGGCCTTGAGATAAAGGGAAAAGGGCTGGCCCCCTGGCTGGATGTTCAAGTCGAGGAGTGTCCAGAGAGTAACAAAGACGTAAAAGTGCCATCGACCCAGCACACGCTTGAAGATAGTCGTCGATAGCTGGAGCTGTGGTGGTGCAGTGAGCCCTTCTAATCGCTTTTGTGCAAGGGCATGTTCTTCGTGTGTGAGAGCCAGAGGCTTCTTTCGGGATGGGACATCTGGGAATACAACGAAGCCCCTGCGATTCTTATTAGCTGGTCCTGTAACTTGGAACTTGGTGGGCGGTCCTACAGGAAGGCGATTCCCATTGTGATTACACCATCAATGATAAATAGCCACCTAAGTTACCGGTTAGCGAGGTCTGTGGCTAGTATTTCAAGCCTTACCTCCAGCCAGAGTGGCCGTGAACTCCATTGAGATTTTTATATGCCGCCGCTTGGAGGTACCCAGCAAACATGGTTCCACCAGGACTCGCAATGAAGAACAGTGCAACTCTTCTCGCAATTTCCTTGGGCTTATACCATGAACCGATGACGTAGATGGTGCCTGTGAATGAGCAGCATTCGAAGAGCCCTACGAGGAACCTGAGGGCGTATATGGACTCGACATTCTTAACCCACGCAAGACCAAACGTCGCCAGACCCCAGCCCAGTTCTAGAGAAGGGAGTACAACGTTGGCAGGGTATCGGGTCATGAAGTAACAGGCTGGAATCATGGCACCGCAGTACGACGCCCAGAACGTCGCGGTGATGTAGTTGAGTTCGTCTCCCCATAAGCCTATCTCCTCTCTCATGCCACTGTCCAAACGAAGTAAGAAATTTGCTTCAGTATAAAGTTTGGTCTGCGACGACATACCTGACGTAGGCGTTGGTGAGAGACTGCTGATCCAAATACTTGGTGAAGAAGGAAAGGCAGCCAAAGATGAGAATGCTCAGGTCGAGCTTCAGGACCAGTTTCTTCTCCGAGCTTGAGAGATCTGACGAATACCACCCAACAAATGTCATAAATCTTATCCAAAGGTTCTCCTTTGTGAGGGGCGCTGTTTCGTTGTCACTCTTCTGAGAAACATTGGCAGCGGGGTTGACCGTTGCGGCCGGACTTTCTTTCATAGAAGACATGGTCCTTGGAGTGCCAAGAGCAACACATGGGAGTTTTAGAATGAGTGTCGAGTCCCCATATCGAAATGAAGAAGAGAATGCGGTTTTATTTTTCTTCCTACCTGTGAGGGGGCCAAGAGACTGGGGGTATTGCGACGAATGACACCATCATATCTCGTCCACTCATCTATCAGACTTGTGACGCTATGGACTGAAAACGTATTGAGCGTAGGGATTTGGCTCCACCCAATATCGAAAACGGTTTCTTCCTAATATGGTATAACCACTGTCTCGGCAGAGCTGAACAGAGAGGGACTATCGTCCGATGATCTCGGTCACGTCATCGTCTCGCAATATATATCAGGGCCCTAGCGTAATTAATATATTTTTGAGGACAGGCAATGTCCGAGAGTCCATCTATGTCTTTGGTTATTCTGTCACTCAGCCAAACAATCGAGCTTTATATGATGCCGTTACACTAGCCTAGCATTCTTCATAAGACTTGGGGTACCAGGTTTCCAATCCTCTTCAATCCGTTCGACCAGGCGATAATGTCAAGTTATCAATCAACTAATTCAGCTGATTATGAATTAGACGGCCGGGATCTGATTAGCTGTTGATTCGGGAGGTCAGCATAGACATGTTCTATGTGGTGAGCATCGTAACTCCAAGTAGCTTTTAGGACATGGGTCAAGTTAACGGTCCTCAGGCCAAACAAACTAAAATCCAGTTCGCAAGAATTCAATACAGGAAAATAAGTGCAAGCCTCCTTTTCTCGCATCTCAGCTCATGCCCGCATTGCTCGAGAACGGAGTTTCATTTCCCCGACTCGGGCCAACTATGGACCCGGCCTCGGATGACTTTGTTGATGCCAAACTTGTTTACTCTTTATTGGTTAATTGGTCTGGAGATATCGGACATAAACTCCACGAGAATGCTGATCTGCCAGGCCCTTGAAACGATATCTCTTGTGCTGTGGCTAGAAAACCCGGAACCATCCTCTAATCTCTTCGGCCCCAACAAACCAGATTTCCTACGCAACCATGCCTGCCATCTTCCTTCACAACTTTGCGTCATCTCCATTTGGCGAAAAAGTCCGCTTGATGCTTGGACTGAAAGGCCTGGAATGGAAGTCGGTGGATCCGGAAATGGTGATGCCCAAGCCAAACCTCACCGCCCTGACAGGAGGGTACCGAAAGACACCTGTGATGCAAATCGGGGCAGACATCTATTGCGACTCACGTTTGATTGCCGATGAACTGGAGGAGCGTTACCCAACTCCAACCTTGTTCCCAGGCGGAAGTCGGGGTTTATGCCTGGCCTTGTCAGAGTGGGCTGATAGACCGTTACATATTGCCAGCTCGGGTCTTGCTATCGGTGTCAACAAGCGAGACTTTCCAGAAAGCCTCATGGCTGATCGCAAGAAGTACTTTGAGGGATTCATGGATATTGAGAATATTGAAGCCGAGGTGCCACATCTTAAAAGCCAGTTGCGCGCCAACATAAGCCTGATCGAGCAGCAGCTCTCAGACCGGCGTCGATTCTGGCTGGGCGAGGAGCCAAGTTTGGCCGATTTTCACTCTTACGTCGAGGTTTGGACGGTGCGGGCATTCGTTCCAGCTGCTCACCAGATTCTGGAAGGGTTTCACAACATGGCTGAATGGGAGAAGAGAGTCGAGGCGATTGGACACGGCGAGACGACAAATGCTACCGTAGAGGAAGCACACGAAGTGGCGCGCGAGAGCACCGCGCTACCAGGTGAGGGAGTGGAGGTTAACAATGTGCTCGGGCTCTCTCAAGGGGACGTGGTGACTGTTATTCCTGATGATTATGGAAAGGAGCCTGTGGTCGGACGCCTAGTCACATTGTCTCTTCGCCAGGTTGCTGTCGAGAGGGAGGATCCTATCGTGGGCAAAGTTACGGTTCACTTTCCACGGATTGGATATCGTGTTATCAAAAGTTAGTGCAAGGCACAGTAACAAGGTTTCCAGATATCATCAAAAGGCTGGCGCCGTGTCGAGATAACGGTTAGAGTCGTATGATGAACAGAAGCCCACCTAAAGTAGATACCTATGGTATACGTACCCTGTCCGAAAGTAGGGCGCTAAATCAATTCTGGGTGAGACGATACATTATATTTCTATTTGCGACTCATGGCTCTAAATGATATGCACCAGGCGTGAGTGGCTCGTCTGTAGTGTGCAAGATAGCAAATCGAGGTATTATTATCTAAAGTGCGCGGCTACCAGCAGCTT
>JABFFE010000035.1:0-47082 GCA_013623625.1 Fusarium setosum | reverse complement strand
GGGGAAGGGGAGGGGGGACCCCGCCGCCCCGACGCCCGTGAAAGTGCAAGTGCAAGTGCACATCCCGCCCATTTTCAAGCGAGAGCGAATGGAACACTTCTCAACCTCCACCATCTTACTGAACCGTTTCGGTCCATCACGGCAGCTTGTGTCGCCCATCTTTTACTCTTTTTTGCTGGCGGCAGCCGCGTTAGTTCGTGGACCCTGCATCTGAACCTGTTTATCACTGCTACTCGATCCCACCTGTTCAAGGGCTATCCCATACTGCACTCATACTAATCAGCTCTGATATTGTCAGCCACCAACAGAACCTCTCCCTTATCAACCCGCTAGTTCAACCCATGACTTGCCATTTCCAGCACCGGCCTCTCCCGACTATCCGCCTAGTGAACCACCGCCATGGACGCGTGGCGCCGTCGCGGGCGGCTCATAGGCTCGTATGCCTTGGGAGTCAAGGACGGTGGCTTCACGTGCAGACGACCAAAACGAGGCTCAGGCAGCCCCGCTCGTACCTTTGGGGCCAAGCTGATGACCACCATTATCAGTCATGGTTCCTCTCTCCGAACACTCACAAGGCCCTCTGGGCTTACAAGAATTCCATGATATGACTGGGCATGGCCTGGATTTGGGGGAGATGCAGCCCTGTTTCCAAGTGGGCTGCGAGACACACCAATCCCACCATTCCCCCCCTCCCTCCTCTATTTAGCTGCGCGGCCTCGTTTTTGATTGCAAGGAAGGGAGGGGAGGATGCATGCACGGCTGATGTTCCCTTCTGCCTGTGTCGTCGAATGCGAGTTGGGCGTCGTTTTCACGCGGCTCCGTCGAACTAAACTGCTATATAGGTGAGGCGTTGTCGCTCTTCGCCTTCCATCACTTTCTCTTCAAGTCTTGCTAGCCCGGCGTTGTTTCGTGTTCACTTTGTGTCTCAAGGTCCCAGCCCTTCGGTGAATGACTCTAGTCATCCATGGAACAACATCAGGCTTCCACTCCTCAGCCTTGAAAGTCCTATTTGTTGCGCCGGCCTAGCCGGTAGTCATTTTGCCTGGGTTATACCTGTCTTTTTTCCCAGTCAACCTTGGTGCCGCCCGTTTACTTATAAAGAGTTCCTGCATATCATCTAGCGGGCCTCGATAATACCTCTCTACATATATACCCACCACCACCACCACCATCACTCGCTAGTTCTGCATGTCCAGCATGCCGACCGAATCTGAGATGCGGTCTCGTCGAGACTCTTGGCCGCCGACTCAGATGCGCCTCAAGCCCACGGTTTCAACCAAGGACGACCCGCTCCCCTCACTGGATGATATCGACGATGATCCTCTCACCTACTTCCTCACACCGGCACCACATATCGACGACGATGACCTGGATGAAGTCATGATGGACTTTGATGCAGGCATCGAGGATGCAAGTCAACCTCGTCCTATCGTCCGTAGCGTGAGCCCGTCCACTCTCGACGGTCTACGCAAGCCTGGTCTCCGTCCCATTTCCCCAGACACAAGCTCTGAGATTTCAACATCCAACAACGAGGACGACGACGACGATGACGAGGACTACATCAGCTTCTCACCCAACAAGCACGGCCTCCTCTCACTTCAGGACATCTTTGCCAACAGCCATCCCCCCGTGCGACCCAAGAGTCCCGCCTTTAACCATTCCACCAACCCCACACTCCTCTCGCCAGCCTCGCTCTCCAGCCCGACGCTCCGTGGCAGGGCTCGAGGCCGTGGGCGACACGGGGCGACAGCCCGGAGTGTCTCGGCGAGGCATCGGCCAGGACAGCTGTGGCGGGAGCCGAGCCCGGATGTATGGTCCATCGAGGAGGAGACCGAGGAAGAGATGATGAGTGATATGGGGAGCAGCGTTGCGGCGCCCAGTGACATTGGCGATGATGATGAGGTCGAGGGCGACAAGCCCAAGGGGAAGAAGCCCAAGAAGAAGGTCCGGTTTATGCTACCGGCCAAGGAGGTTTGAAGGATTGAGTGAACTCTGCATAACCTGGTGTTACGGTGCTACATTTTTTTTTTCTTTTCCTTTTTCCTTTTCCTACATTTGTCTGGCTGCATTTGCATAGGTGGTGTTTGGGGTGTCTTTGCATCATTGGATCGAGGGTAATGGCTGGTCCATGGGAGGATAAGGTAGTCTTCTGATTTACGGGTTTGCATTCTGTTTCTTGGGTGGACTTTTTGAAGCTGGGATACATGGCGGGCACGCTTATTATTACATCTCTACCGGAGCAATCCGACTTTTCTGATACCTATTTGAATTTGGGGGATATCTTATTCTGGGACAATACATATTATATTATCTTGAAGCGTGTTTCGTTTTATGTCGACATAACGTTGATGCTCCCACCACCCAGGTTCAATCGTTGAAGTCATGCCATTGCTAGCCCTCATATTGAAATGTCTAAGATGATACCGGTATCGGGCGTATAGGCTTCTCTCAGGTCCCTCAAGAGGAAGATAGTGAATGCCATGTTTCGTAGGATCGCGATGCCGACATTGATGATACCAAATCGTGACATTCTTTCTATTGAGGACACTCGTTTGAAACAGCATATCTGACCAAGTTTTGGTCTCTCCCGATTTCATTTATAAGTTACTCTAGACGCCTGGGAACGCTTCTCAACTTCAACTCATGACTACCAAGAAATGCGCAGAGGCTCCGAAAGAGACCATCAGCGAGCTTCTGCTCCACCGGTTGAATGGTGTCGACATCTAGACGGCGCGAGTTTCTCGATGAGATGGGCAAGGGTTGTTTTTCAGGTTGATAATCCCGGCCATCCGATTTGTCAATTAAGCTATCCCACCCGTGATCGTCTCTTTACGGTAGATACATGTAGTCTTTCTATACTTGTGCCCTTGGCTCAAACCAAATGTTTACAAAGTATAGAGCATATCATTCATTTAATCCAAGATAATTACGCAAAGTATGACTTGTTATCACCGAAATATCGTCGCGACATTCTTCACAGCTAGGAATGTCGTTTCATCAAGTTATACATGCCCAGCACATTTGTTGTGTTGAAGCCCCTCGTATTGCAGAACATCCGCAATACGAACGCAAAGGACCAATGATCCTAACGACTGGCATGAAATGCGGCATAATAATTGACATCATCAGATTGTCTTTTAACTTCCTGTTGGATGTAAGGCTGTGTAAAACGAGTGCCGAGCATTTTGGCGGGCTGGCTCTAGGGTAAGCCTGCTACAGTTATCGGAGATCGCCTCAAGGAAAGTTCCGGGTAGAAACACCGAGATATTGAACACAACATTTCATGGTACACAAGCTTATCTAACTACCCGAAACATTAAAGGTTCATGGAAGCTGGAATAGCCTTTGTCGCATATACGAGAGACAAGCTTTGAGACGTTCGGTACCGAAACCCGGCGCCACAATTCCACAGTGCTCCGAGAGATCTGAAACTCTGGCGATGATGGTGGCTGCTGCGGGTCACTTAAAGAGCGGTATATAAAATCTGGCATATCAATCTCGTATTGTCAAAGTTGCGTCCAAGTAAGATCCATGTTGGCCCATGTTGGCCCATCTTGACTGGGTGGTGAATGGTTACCGAACCACGAACAAGATGCATGGTTTGGTTTGGATCCATAAATGCCCAATCTGCTGGCTCGGTTTGCTGCGTGCCAACTGTCAATGCGGAAATGGCTCCTCACAGAGACCACACACTCTCTCACTTCCATCGAGATGTAGTAGAATGCTTCATCAACGCATCAAATTACTGGCTGAAACAGGCATGGCTGCAGCCGAGGCGCAGATTGGATGGTCGGGTCTACCTTGTTTTTAGGCGGTTGTCGTCAGCAACGAAAACAGGGACGGAGCAGCAAGCAGACGTCCGAAGGAGGGCACTAGCGGCTGTTTGGTTGGAGATGGGAGGGCTACCCATGTCGATATGCCGTGTTATTGTTGATGTCGTCGGATGTAATGGAGTTTTTTGACAGCCATCATCTCAACAGCCACAGTTGGAGACGGAAATGAACAAGGGAACAAAGCAAAGAAACAAACCCCTAGACTCGAAAGACACAAAAAAAAGAAGCTCATTGTCGATCTGGTCGGGGATCTATGGCGTTCGCAGCGGGTTGGAGAAAAATTGCCGATTCAGTAGCACCGGGAGATCGGGGCAGCCCAGACTCGGGGAGGGCTTGAAGGGCTTGGGCACCTGATTGTTGCGGGCAGGCTGGCCTATCACACAAGAGACACCCGCTGGAACCCACCCAAGCTTCCAAGGACCGGGTCCACCGAGGCCCTGCGAGAACCCCTGTCGAAGCGGCGCCACAGCTGACCCTCTGCGCCTCTGATAGGGCGGGGCGTGGCCGTGCCGCGACGAGCTCGCCGGGCGATTGGCCATTTTCACAATGCGCATGTGTTGTTTACCATCTGAGCTTGAGAGGTGGGGCCAATTTGGTTACTGGGACACCACAACAACCAAGTCGAAGACGCAACCTCCAAGGTCTCTCTCTTCTCCAGAGACGCCCAATCTATGGGACAACAACGTCTCTTTTTGGGGTACCCTCCACTTTCTCCTCTTTCTTCAACGTCATTTTCTTCCTTGCGATCTTTGCAACTGTCTTTGTCAGTTCCCATTCCTTTCATTCGTTCATTCTGCCCCTTGCGCTGTCGAATGTGCAGTTCCAACGGCTGCTCCGTCGATACCGCTTCTCCTCGAAACCTTGTCGTAAACTTTTCCGGACTCTCCGACTTTTAACCCACATAATAATACCTTTTGCGATTTTACTGTTCAACAAATAACCTGCACAACAAAAAAAGAAGGAGGGGAACCTTGCATACGCCCAAAGCCGAGTTCCAGGACCCCGTCTTGAACAACCGCTCAGCATGTTACCAAGCTCAAGGTACGCTCGATCGAGTTACACGCTTCCGCGCTCTGCTTGACACCCCCCGCGATTGGATCCCGGGCTCACCACAAACGTCAACCACTAGGTAGCTGAGACCATGTCATCGTCAAACCCTGCCTCTACAGAGGAACCCGTACCGGAACCCGTACTAGAACCCGAGACGCCTCAAAAGCCTCCGGCACCCAACGATGACGACCCAAAGGAGATGCCCAAGTCGGCCCCGGCGGCTGGCCGCACCCGTCCGCGAGCCAAATCTACAAAACACGAGCCGACCCTGCTCCACGATTTCCTCCTGGGTCGACCGTCGCCCGCACGACAAGCCGCCGACCGCCAGAGGAGAATGAGTCTGGAAGCTGTCAAGGCCGAGCTGCGCCATGAGATGAAGCAGTCGCAGGTGAAGCGCCTACAGCCCCCCGGCGGCGTAAGAGATCGTGTCAAGAAGTGGCAGAAAGCCAACGCCGCCGCCATGGTTTCAGGGGACGCGGACGATGCGGCGACGGAGCCTACGGATGTCGCGTTCAAGGATGAGGACTTTAATAGTGTGACGGAGGAGGACCGGGTTCGCATCAAGATGAGGAAGAAGGTCAAGCGACCCAACAACAAGACCAAGGAAAGCTTGGCCACGGAGGAAGAGAAGGCCCCTGAACCGACACCGCCTCCAACGAAGCCGCCCCCGAAGAAGCGAGTCGTTAGCGACGAACATTGGCGCAAGAACCGGAAAAGCCTCCCCAAGAAGGCCTCGCCTGGCAAAGCACCAACTCCCGCCCCGCTCCCCAAGGACTTTGTCATGCGCAACGCTGCGAACCCCTCGGTCTCTAACAAAGTCAAGGCGTGGGCATCCAAGGTCGAGATGCCGGATCCATCACCCAGGGGTCACAGGTCTTCCAAGTCGGTTGGATCGAGGCCATGGGCTGATGATACCGACAGCGAGTTCATGAGCGACATGGGAGAGACAATTAGCGAAATGACACCGAGCAATGTCAACAGCAGCCGAGTGACGGCCCAACGAACTGCCAAGTCTGCGTCAGGAGCAGATGATGGCATTCGGGTGACGCCCATAAGGAAAAAGAAGGTGGATGATGACGGCATTCGAGTCAGCGCCATCAAGTCGCCCCTAACCGATGATGATGGAATTCGGGTGAGGCCTATGAGCGATATATCATCGAACGCGGGAACTTCACGACCTGGGTCAATACGAACGGCTAGACTACGGCTCAAATCAGCCCCCAACTCTCGGAGGCCTAGTATGCATTCCGACAGGCAGGAGGTGAAGAAGTACCTGTCAGAGGTGTCCAAGCCCTCTGAAGTGTCAACGAGCGCCATAGGAGATGAATCTGAGCTATCCAAGACGACAAGAACAGGAGGCCAGACCGAACTATCTCAGACCGAAATGACTGGGGAAGGGACACGCTCGATCGAAGTGCTGGAAGATGAACCGGTAGTGGACACTCCAACTAGGAGGAGGAGTGTCTCTGGAAATAAGACCAGGCCTCGACCCAAGAGTTATCACCCAGGCACAACAAAACACAAAGACAAGGAAACGTGGGTGCCGGAAGATGACTCGACTTTGGAGCCCTCTCAACTCGATGGATCCGACCTGTCTTCCAGCATTCTGGCAAAGTCCATTGCCGACATCCCTGGAGACATTCCCTGGGGAAACTCTGCCTTTACCGAGCTAGATCTACCCCTCCGCGCCCGTGGAGGACCTCTTCGCAGCCGACCTAAACGCCCGGTGCGTCCCAAGGTCGAGAGGAACACTAGTTTCAAGTCAATGCCCAAGGTCTTCAAGAAGGTCATGGAGGAAGGCAAGAAGATGATCCACGACATGAACGAACCCCCAAGGCCAACCGCGCCGAACAACCCCCCGAGCATCGAAAAGTGGCTCAACAATACTGTTGACCCTTTCGTTGATGAACCAAAGACGGAGCCGGCAGCGCCGCCTGAAGAGGAAGACCTAGACAAACCATCCTCTCCCGAGACGACCAAGACCCGCCGAAGGTCGTCGCGAGCCGAGAGACGAAGAACCTCATCTTCGAAGATGAACACTCCGGAAACGGCGGACAAGGCCGCATCAAGCGAACATCTGACACTAAGCCCAGAACCAGCGCCGGAGCCGGTGAAGGAAGAACCCAAGCCAAAACCTGAGCCCCAGCCAAAGCCAGAGAAGAAACATGTGGAGCCTGAGCCGCAGAAGGAACCAAAGCCCAGATCTGAACCCGAACTTGAGCCTGAATCTGTAATAGAACCGTCGCCCGAGCCGCAACCAAAAGCAAAGCCAAAGCGACAAGCGACGAAGCCCCCAACCAAAGCTCCGGGCGGCCCAGGTCTAAAGAGAACTCGAGCAACAAGGAATACATCCTCACCTGTCAAGGCAAGCTCGAAGCCTGGTCTCCTAGGAATGCTGAAGGAAGCCTTCCAAGGCGAGTCAGGAAACCATCTTCCCAAGCCGAAGCCATACCAAAGTCAAGAAGAGCGACAATACGATGATGATCCGGAATCTGTGTACACGGATTCCAGATACAATGATTCTCGATACGACGACTCACGATATGACTCGAGATATGACGACGATTCCCGATATGACGATTCTCGATACGACGATGAATACACATATGACGACTCAACTGAGAATTGGACAGAGACGGATCTGTCCAAGCCTCAAAAGTCGGGAGGCGCAAGGTCCGTATCTCCCGAGGAGCAGGATAAACGACCCCACGATCGGGATGATCGACATCACAAACAAGATGACCAGCCTCGTGAGCGAGATGACCGCAGCGAGTTACCGTCAGCTCGCATGGCGGGTCCGCGTCTTCGACCACCAACCAATGGACAATATGAGCTATCCACTATTCTCTCCGAAGAGGATTCTAGTACCGTCGAATCGGATCTGACCTCAGATGTTTCACATTCCACCCTGACCCAGTCCACAGTCATAACAAAGGGAAGCGCGCGCTCAAAGTCCAAAAGCCAGGGCTCCGGCCTCAAGCGGCGTCTGACGCGTCACTCCGATCTTGTCTCCGTTCTTTCATTGCCTGATGACAACAACGTGCCAAATGTCATCAAGAGCAATCGATCGCGACCCAGTATTCGACGCAGCCGAGGCGGGCCTAGTAATGTGACAAATGATGATCTCCTCAGGGAATTCGCCGAGGATGAGAATCTCTATCTTCGCGAACTGAAAACATTGGTCGATGGTGTTATTCCAGTTCTCTTGTCTCAAGTCGTTAACGGCGACAATGCGACCGAGCTCTTTGGCTCTGGTGCTCCGGTCACAAAGGCGGATGCCCTCTCGAAGTCTGTCGTCCACATGGGAGTCGCCCTGGAGAAGCTCAGAATGGCACATAGAAAGGCCCCAGTTTCAGATATCCGCCGTCTGGCTTCCTGGGGACATGGCGTGGTGCCCATCTACCACAAGTACCTTGACGCCTGGAGGCTGGGGTTCCAGGATCTCGTCGTCAATCTCGCTCCAGCAGCAGGAACCCCGGAGGATGAAGATTCCCTGATAGGCGCGATGCCCAGGAACGAGTCTGGCGATATCGTTGACGCCACGGGAGAGAGGGTTGATGTGGCTCACCTCTTGAAGAGACCTGTGCTACGATTGAAGCAGATGACAAAGTTCTTCAAGTGTGCTGATGACATCCTGGGGACCAACGATACCTATGATCTCCTCAAGGACTTTGAGGACCTGCAAGAAAAGGCCCGTCGGCGACACCGAGAAGAGATGGCCAGGTTGACAGACGAAGATGCGATCAACACTGATACCACAAGATCGCGAGACCTCCGAACACTTGCCCCTATGGAATCTGTCTACATTGAGCCGAGCCGTCAAGTCAGCGCCAAGGACCTCTTCTCTCTTGACCTGGCGCACTCCAATGGCCAAAGACTCGAGTGCCAGGTCGAGTTGGTGCACCGAGATAACCTGCGCCATCCTGAAGACAAGGGTGATCTCTTAATTCGAGAGAACGGGGTAAGGGGACGATCTTACCTCCTCTTCCCTCCCGTCCCTATGGAGCTCATCTCAGCAAGGACTGGAGATGGTAACTTTGACATGGTGGTCATGATCCGTGGGACGCACAATGACAGGCCCTGGCACGAACTACTCATACTTACAACCGACAATGAGGACCAGATTCTGGATTGGCTTGATATTCTACCTGTCTCTCCCGTCCCGCCAAGGGAGCCAGAGCCCAGTGTGATTGGCGATGATGAGGAGCCGTCTTCAAAAGCCAATATGCTAGACGTGCCTGTGGGTGTACGAGGATCCTCTCGCAAATATTCGTCTCGTTCATCTCGTCACTCTTCATACTCGTCCCGATCACCCGTTGCCGAGTCACCACCAGCAAGCCCAACGACTCCGACAACACCAACCAAACGACCATTGCCCGCCAGATATCGACCTCGTTCTTCCTCACCAGCTACACCACCTCCCGTCAAGTCGCCCGAGAATTACGATCTACAAAGGACGCCTACTCAAAATGATTATCGATACGATGACAGACACTCGCCCTTGATTGAGAGCCTCCAGCCTGACCCTCTCAACATCCGCAAAAGCTCCAGTGTCGCATCCTACAGAGATGACGGTGCACCACCGCCCCCTGTCCACCGCGTTCTCAGTCCTAGTCCCGGCCCTAGCCCTCAATCTACTCCCAAGTCGCAATTTGCCAAGCCACCTGTGGACCTCCCCAGCAACAGTCGTGTCAAGCGCCGGACATCCTCTCCACTCAAGCATGAATACCTACCTTCAGATGGATCGTCTGTGTCGGGAACTTCCATTACAGGAAGCTATGAGCAGACCGAGGACTACTCTGAAACAGAGTCCGATTATGAGTCTTCGGATGATGAGATTGAGAGTGTAGATCTCCCCGAAACAGAGCTGGGATACAGTATCAGAGAGGACCAGCCTGAAGATGAGCTAGAGGAGATTCCGGAAGAAGTTCCGGAAGAACTGCCCAGACCGCCACCTATTGTCGAGTCCGTCGTGTCCGACTCAACTTTCAGCTTGACACCATCCAACTCTGCCTCTCAAGCTGGCCTACACGGACGAAAGATTGCACCCGAAGAGAATGCTACACGATTTGTCGCCACCATCTCGAGGTGGTCGGACAAGGGCATGTGGAAGGACATCTGCGCGGACAACTGCTCCATCATTGTTACGCCTGGTATGATCCAGGCATATGCCATCCGCAGCGGAAGTGGGCAAGACGACAAGCCCATGCTTGCCCTGGATCTCACGCCGCTGGTCCTCATTCGCCAGAGCACAGCAGTCGACCTTGAAATCCGCTCCTCCGTGAGGTCAGACTGCCAACTCGCCAACTCGCATGGCGGAGGAAACTTCCGCTTCCGATGCCACAACGGGCCTGACTGCTTCAACCTTTACATGTCGGTCCACCATGCTCGCCTCAACAACCAAAAGTTCATTCAGCTCGAGAACGAAGCCCGGTTCAAGAGCTTCGGTGAGCGCAAGCCGCAGGCTGAGAACGATGACACGAGCAGCCGACGACGAAGCTGGTTTGGTCGAAAGAACAGCTACCGTGGTTCTGTCCGCGCACCCTCTCAATCTCACGATGGCGCGAGCACCACGCCTTCCTCCAGCCTCTCTGCTACCAGCTTCCTGAAGAGACTCACCGGAGGCGCAAATCTGCCTTTCAACTTGGCCCGGTCTTCGGTCAATAGGAACAGCCGCTATGGCGCGAGCCTCTTTACTCCTGGATCCTCATCTTATGGCGACATCACCCCTCGCTCACCCTCCATCAGCGTCGAAAACAGCGGCCGCGGTCCCCAGAGCTTCGGCTCAGAGGACATCAAGATCCGCCTGCATCTCCTTGTTTCAGCAGCCAAGTGGGAGGACTATGGCAACTGCAGGCTCTCGATCCGACGACCACCAAAGGGCTGGCACCAGGCTCTCCGCGCCGACCACGGCCTGGAAAAGCGAGTCACCGTGACGACAATCCCACGCAAAGAATCAGACCAGCCGATTGTCATACTGGACGCTGTGCTGGGAAGTGGATGCTTCACGCCCATGGGCAGCCGCGGCATCGTGTGCGGTATCTGGGAGGAGATGAAGGACAACAATGGCGTGGTCGGTGTTGTTCCGGCTACAGGTCCCACGGGCGGAAACGTCAAGAAGTGGTGCTTCCAGTGTGCCAGTGTCGCCGAGGCGGGCTGGGTGCTGAGGCTCGTCCATCAAGAAGTCGTCACGGCCTAGGCGCATCACCCTGCCTCACCATTCAGGAGCGACTTTGCTCCAACTTATTTTTCTTGTACTTGATTGCAAGCATATTCACAATACTGGGCTGTCATTAATGGCCCAAGCTTTCTTGTTCATCCTTCCCTTTTCCTTTTCAAGTCTTGATATCCCCGGTGTGGCCAAGCGCACCAGTCATTTCCCCCATATTCTTCTCCCCTTCGCCTTTTATATGTGGCGAAGATTAGCGATACCAACTGAACTTTTCTAATCTGATTTGTGCATATCGAATTTTACTCTTGTATAAGCATCTAGACATGGGTGGATGGCGTCTGGATGGAAGGAGGTTAGGCTGGGGGGTGTTGGGGTCGGAGGAGTACATATCGTTTGTTTTCTGCTGTTTATGAGGATGAGGATTGTTGCTTTTGAGGTAGATGCAGTATGGAAGGGGTATTGTGTGGGTGTGAGTTGAGGGGGGAAGATGGGAGTGTGGTATATAGTGGATGAGAGAATACAAATGCTATTCACAAGCAGTCCTTTCGTGACCCTGGTTAAGATGGAGTAAAGAAACTCCAGTTCGTGACAACATTCCATTTTGTCCAGTAGGCTGCTCCACTCGGCCGAGTCTAACTGGCAACAACCCACCATCGTCATAGGTTTCAACTTTAACTGGATTCTCGGGATAATCTGAACTCCCTATCCAAGCCTCTGGGCATTGCCGAAGAGTCAGAGGCAAACGAGGCTGAGACAAGCAATCGACAATGCAAGCCGGTCAACGCCACGCGTTGGAGGCCTTGGAGGCGATCACATGGCCAATGCAGGGGGAGAAGTCAGTTGACATAATTACTCAGTCACAAAGTGATTCTTGTGTATATTAAAATAGTAAAGTTATCCCTGTTATTTCTGTCACGGCCATTGCACAGCCACTGAGAGGGGCTCAGCCTGGACCCTGAACGACGATCGCCACCACGTCATACTGTTGGCTCAAGCTGAAGCAATCAATCAATAAATAAATATCTTATGGAATTCACAATTAAACACGAGCAATTTCTCTTTTTTCCCCCAACCTTATAAAGCGAAAAGCAACTCCGACTCAGTCAATCGATAGTCGACAAGCATCCATACGTTTTACAACATTCAGAGTCAGAGACCATGTCTCACTCTCACTCCCACTCCCACGAGACAAAGCCGCTCTGGCTCATCCAGCCGCGCCTCGACGCAGAGGAGTACCGCGAGAAGCTCATCGGCAGCGTCGTCAAGTACCCAGACCTGCCCACCGAGAAGCGGATACCGTACCACTCGACGAAGCTGCCCCGGGAGCTGGTGCCGGACCTCGACCCGAAACCCATCCAGGTGCGCAACGTCAAGTTCTGGAAGCGGCGCATCAAGGACGACCGCGTGTCGGCGTCGGTCAACGAGATCCTCGAGGGGTTCGGGGAGCGTGCAAAGGAGGACAGCAGCGAGAAGGCGGCGACGGTGGCGAGGCTGTGGCACATGGACTCGCCCGGCGAAAAGTTCAAGGAGCTGTTGAAGAACAAGCAGTACTTTGAGGAGCTGTTTGAGCTGCTCAAGGATAACGATGACAAGGGATACTTTATTACTGATATCGTGACGCTGGTTAATCTTGATGTCAGCGAGCAGTCTGGTCGGAGTAGGGGTGTGGGTGGAGGTGCAAAGATTCCTGTTGATCCTAATACGGGGATCCGAGTTGGTGCGGGAGGACATCACTCGGTGGTGAGGGAGGCCGGGTACTCGGCGAGCTACGAGGACGAGACGATTGTGTTTCTGGGGTACCGGCTCGTGCGGCTGGAGAAGGTGGACGGGAAGCGGGCGAAGCTTGGGAGGGTTTTCTTGGGGCAGAAGCACGGGTTTGCTGTGAGGGACGGGATGGATTACTGGCCCGAGATGGTGGAGAAGCCGGTCGAGGGGAACACGGAGCCGTTTATGGCGGTCAAGACGCCGGCGACCGAGGAGCCGCCTGAGGTTGCGGATGCGGAGGAGGTGGAGGAGTGGGAGGAGATTGTGAGGGAGCTGGGGTTTGACTTTGAGGTTGTTGGGTGAGAGATTTGATGGGAGTTACGGTGAAAAGATACGGAAGGTTTGGATAATGTTTAGAGAGAGTTATGATATCCCAGGAAACATGTTTATGATGATAACATCTGAATCTCATTGAAGTTCAACATGCTATCAAAGTGCTGTCATCAATAGGACAAGAATCCGAATGATTGCGCTTGCAGCAGTACTCGTCGAGTGCAATCGTCAACTCCCAGCGCTCTGCCTGCTTATTAGCGTGCAAAAAATTGTCCCTGGAAAGGGCGAGAGGGTGATACCACAGCTCGCCCGCTGGTCCTTTGCTGCCCGTGGTAGGCTTCATCTGCAACAATTCGCCGCAGAAACAGGCCCTGTTCAAATTGAGCTCTTCTCGGATGGCGGTCACGGTAGCCTCCCAGCTTGAAGTTGTGATCTGCGCCCTCCCCAGGCATAGTTCCCGGAGGGTGTCCTTGTGCAGACGTACCAAGGACAGCAAGTCTTCAGCGGTGCATTCGAACCCTTTCAGGGAAAGTCTCGCCAGATGAGGGAGCTTGTGGCCAGGCATGATGTCTCTCAGACGGGCGGCAGCCTTGAATTGGTCTGGGAATGTATTCGGCAGCTGGATCACCAAGCTCCTTAACCCAGTCAGAGGCTTGAGCATTCTCTGCACGTATCCCTTGTCGAAGAACTCTCTCATATCATTGTTTGCCTCGACGTCGTCATATGTTGTCATAACCAGTCCCAGTCGCTGCAAGTGTTGGAAGGGCAAGAAGAGGCGGTTGAGGTGCTCTAGCTCGTGATCAAAGAAACGCCAGTCGAATGAACCAGCTTCGAAACTCACGAGTTTTACCCCCGAGTCGGCAATAGCGTTGAGAACCAGCTCCCGGCAGTCCTCTGTCCCGGCCAGGCATTGCATGTGTTCTGCTTGGAGGCCTTTTCCCTTCTGCCATCCCTCAAGCCCCTCTCCGAAAACTAGCTCGATATGCTGCAGCCGATCAAGGCGAGAAAATACGAGTTTGAGGAGGTCGACTACTCTGCTGTTCTGATGCAGTAGGCGCTGTTGGTTGTACAAGTCGAGATAGAACTGATAGCAATCTTGTTGTGACAGTGACCCCTCCACTAGAGAGCCAAAAGGCACCCAATACCAGTGAAAAAACTTATCTTGGGTCAACCTTGTCCTGGTCGTTAGGTCAGTCATGTAGTAGCGCAAGCCATGGACAGCGCGAGCGAGATGTGGCGATTGCGAGACTCCGTCCAGGGCAGCCACATCCTTGTCCTGAAGGCGAAATGCGAGATGTTTATGAGTGTAGGCTGCAGCGATCTGGGAGAACCGCTTGCAGACGAGACGAAAGTTGCGAATGTCGACAGTTGGTGTGAGGTTGTTGGGCCACCTCCAGACGAAGCCTTTGACGAGGCGGCGATATGCCTGGTAATCTTGGCATTCTTCCTGGTGAACGATGGGTTCATTGATGAATGAGTCGTCCGAGTCTTGGGATAAGTGATCTTGTTTGCAAGGGCAGTACACGAGGAATTCCCCGTCGTCGTCGCGGGTTGCTAGCAAGGAGCATATACTGGCCCAGATTTCGGTTGGGAGGATCTCCATTACTTGCAAGTGATGTGATGGTCCATGAGATGGTTGGCTTTATCTTCTCGGCTGCAGTTCGTTGTGTCTGGTGAGTTGCAGGGATTCTGAACTGGATTTCACGAGTAGGCGATAGGTAGGTAGTCAGGGAAGGAGTGTAAGAGGGAGTTGGCTGCCTCAGGATGAGGTGCCTTAAAGAGCCGTCCATTGCGGAAACCCGCATTGAGACGTCGCCTAGGTAGGCGCCTTCTGTCAAACTCGAAATGCTATTCACAGGGAAAAATGAACTGTAATTAAGAGAAAGCTTGAGATGTTAGAGTATTGTTATGAAATTCATGGCCTTGGCTTAGGCATCGGCAGTCGGCCTTTGCTCAGCCACTGCCAACGCCACCTTGCCGCCACGCTATGACAACTCACCTGCCCAAGCCCAACAAGACCTCGAAACAAAGAGCTTACACACAAAAACCGGCTGTGTCATCTCGTCGCAGCTTATCCATGGTTCTTCCAACATGTCAACGCCTCGGAAGCTAATGTCCCTCGGATAAAGATAAACCTAGCGAATGGCAACAGAGGCTCTAGAGCCGCTCAAGGGCTTGCTCCATCGCGTCAAAGACGCCGTGTCCATCGCCTCGCGCCCAAGAACCGGCGAGAGCAGCGGCCTTCACATCGTCCGCGACCCTGAAAATGCCGAGATCGACATCGTGGCCGTCCATGGCCTCGGCGGCGAAGGCTTCCGCTCGTGGATCACCTGGGATCCCCACGCTCGATCCAAGCCCAAGTCTTGGCTTGAGGAGCTTTTGGCCAAGGATATCCCCAACGCCCGCATCATGACCTATGGCTACATATCGGAGGGCCTCAACTACCGATACCTCATCCGGAACGTCCTCTACGGGCGTGCCCTTGATCTGGTCCAGGAACTGGGTACCCAACGGGGTAGTGATGGAACCACTCGTCGACCACTCTTCTTCATCGCTCATAGCCTCGGTGGATGGATCGCAAAGCGGGCACTCATCATATCGAGCGAGGCCATCGATCCGCAACTCAAGAACATCGAGTTGTCGACCTGCGGCGTAGCCTTCTTCGGCACCTTGTCACCTGGCCGTCCATCCTCACCATCGCCACTTGCGAACGTCATTAGACGCACAACTTCGGGCTTGAACGACGATGCCAGGAGTTTTCGTAGTTCCAGGCGCAGCTCTCGGACTTCTCCGGCTTTTCTGATGCAGCCTCAGGCCAGCGATATGGAATGGCTTGAGAACCAGATGGAGGCATTCAAAGCAATCACAGCTAATTTACCGAGGATCTCGTTTTATGAAACAAAGCAGTCGAGCGACGGCTTTATTGTCGACAAGAGACATTCAATGGCTGGGTCTGATGGCGTCCAGATTGGACTAACCGCGACACACTCGGACCTAGTCAAGTTCGAAGGCAGGGACGCTAATTACAAAAAGTTCATTGCAAAATTCCATGAAATGGTGGAGCGAGGCCGAAACTCGGGCTTCCTGGAATCAAAGCGCAAGGTGTTTGATCTAACTGCTGGTAAGCCTATAACATCTGTGATAGGTTGACATTGACTAAATTGATGATATAGTACATCACCTAGAATACCTCAACTCTGGTTTTAGGATCCCTTACAAGCTTCCCTCTGAACCCAGTGTAATCGTTCCCAGAGAAGATCTAATTGAGAATCTTGAAGCAATTCTCAACCCCCCAACAGAACCACACAAACTGCACTTTGCCATCGCCAACGTGTGGGGTCTTCCAGGGACGGGGAAAACCACACTGGCCAAACACTTTGCCGAGAAACACGAGGACGATATTTCTTTTGTCTTTTGGATATGGGCCGAGAGCTGGCAGAGCGTCGTCGCGAGCTACCTCGAGTTTGCCAACACCCTCGTGACCCACTACTCCCAGACTATTCCTAGAAGCAGAGTCGAGAACGACCTTGGGCTTAGCGGAGTTGAGGACATGTTAAAAGTCAAGAGTATCCTGCAGCTGGATACTTCGAGAGTAAAGTCGGTGGTACGAGCCGTTAGGGACTGGTTGATGCGGCCTGAAAACGACAAGTGGTTGCTCATTTTCGACAATGTGGAGCCATCTTATGATATCTTTGACTTTATTCCTCTTACCCTCTCGGGGCAGATTATCCTGACATCCCGGGATAGCAACTGTTGCTCATGGGGCACGAAGTTGCACATTGAAGCCATGAAGGACGAACAAGCAGTCAGGTTGATCAGCAGCGTGATCGGAGACTTTGCAGTCCAAGGGCCTGAACAAGGTATGTCGTTGATATGTTACGGGATAACCAAGCTAACAAATCTCGGGCGAAGCTGCTTTGAGAATTGTGCAAAAGCTTCAACACCATCCTCAGAGCATAGCGATGGCAGCATCGACTATTCGCCAAACTGGCTCCGATATTGTTGACTACGAGCGAAAGATGGAATCCCGCATGCCACTGAGGCTATTGGGATCAACCATTGATCAATCCCCAGTTACGAGAACCGTTCTTCGAATTAGTTCCATGCTTTCTTCATCTATCATTCCGGTCGCTCTGTTCAGCGCATCTACCCTAAGAGAGGCCCCGGCTCGGTTTATGGAAACGTTCACTCACATGAAAGGTAGGTGACGATGCCAACCAGTCTTCTAAACCACACACTAACATGGAACAGCCTTTCAGGATATCAGCCACTTAGGGGATGTGCTCCAACACTTGCTGGATGAGAACTTTATCCAAGCACCCTCTCCCAGTGAATCAGACCCTTCATCCCAATCCTCCACCGAATCATCTTGCTCTTTTGACTACTTCATGCTTGACCCAGAGGCTCGAGACCACGTCCGTGAGACTCTCACTCCGTCCGAAAAGGTCGAAAATGCATGGTTGGCATGCAATATCTGCGTGGACGGCATCCGCCAGAAGGAGCTTGACTCGACTCGTTTACCAGAGATCCATGATTTTGGGAGGATCATGGGTCCTCACGCCAAGACTTGCTACGACGACTGGTCCAACATACTTGAATCGCTACAAGAAGACGATGATGTCGCATGGCAGGTACTAGGGAACGTTTGCATGACACAGGGTGCTCTGGAGCAAGCCATAGGCTGCTTCGACCTGGCACTGAGACAAAACACTAACATGGATCCGATCGAGAGGATCCAGACATCCCTTTCACTCGCCTCCCTCCTCCAACAAGCCGGACAAGCTCAGCGCAGCCGAGAAGTCCTCTCCAGCATTGACATCAAGTCCATCTCCGAAGTCCTCTCATTCCGCGTCGCCATGGCAAAAGCCTCTGCCGCCGCCGCAGAAGGCCAACTCGACCACGCAGAAGATCAATACGAGACCCTCGAACTCAAGCAGGAAGAAGCTCTCGGCCCAACTGACATGGCCACCGTGGCCACGGTACAAAAACTCGCCGCAACTCTCGAGCGCCTGGGCAAGATGGAGGAGGCCCAGGCGCTTCATCGTCGCGTCTACATCTCGTACCAGAACCTTCTGGGCCAGGGCCATCCCATGACGCTCGAGGCGCTCGAGGACCTTGCGCACATATCAAAAGAGAGCGATGCCATTGAAGAGGCTGAGAGACTATACACCCTGGCGGTCGAGATCCGCAGACGAACTCTCGGTGCTCAGCACCCCAGCACTGCACACGCAATCCAGAGACTTGCCGTCATTGACGACCTACGTTGTCAATACGCCGACGCCCGAGGCAAGTATCAAGAGGCATTGGACATCATGGCTCCGACACTCGGTCACGCGCATCCGCTATACACCACCACCATGGAGAACATGGCTCTCAGCGCTCGATGGCATGGCCACTCACTCTCGGATGAAAGCAGCATGGACGATGAGGAGCGCAGCCCTACCGAAACCATCACCCGCGCAACGTTGCTCACAGAAGATCCTCGTGCGTCAGACCGCCGCGATGCATTTGAGAAGGCCGAGACGTTGTATCTGGATGTCCTCAAGGTCAAACTTGCGGCGGGCGATCTGTATAATGATGAGCAGGTACTTGCGACGGGGTCCAAGCTACGAGAGATGTATGAGAATGAAGACTTCTTTGCGGGGCGAAGGGCAGAGAAGGTGAGCGAGCTGTTGGATATGCTGAGAGAAGGACGGCGGGAGAATGAGGGGGAATAGCTGTTATGGCAACTCTTACGATTATGATGATCTGAAACAGCACAAGTAATGATGTCTATGGGCATTGTAATGAATTAGTGGGTGGACTTCAGGAATATTGCAAGATAGTGTAGCATAACGCATTGGATAAAGACCATGGCTTTTAATCATAGGAAGCCGGATTTTACGCATTTCAAGCTTTTTGTGCATGTGACAAGAACCCGAGTCAAAAGACTCAACCTAGCAATTGCAGTAAACCAAAACAACTCCATCCAGAACCTACGCTGTGTTATGCCATCGTCACCTCTCCCCTCGTTGCCACCTGGATATGCAGGTAGGATATTTTGCTAATATACAAGAAAAACCACCATAAGCAAAGTGCTCCTTGATGTCACCCCCAAGACATAGGATTTCGTAAGCAAAAAGGACCGCCCCCATTCTATAGAAGTGTAGCGGCTGGCTGAATAGGAAGCCGACTGTCCCAAATCATGAATACAAGAAAGGTGATAAAAAAGGGTCGAGTTGAAGCCCCGGGGAGGTTTCCCAGAAGAAAGCAAGGAGTCGTGCACTCATGAAGGGTTGGGCAAGGGTTGGGGCTTGCCGCCATCGACAATAATCTGTTCATCGATACGGGCAGCAGTGTCGCCATATTCAAGCCGTTTCCAGGTCTTGATACGAGCCTCATTGGTATCGACCTCAAAGAGGCGTATACGGCGATGATAACCACCATAGCCTGCGTAGCCGCCAAAACCGGAGCCACCAGCATAACACATCCACATGGCGGGAACTTTGGTTTCTCCTTCGCCCGATAAGGAGAGAGAGCAGTAGTCGTTGCAGTGATCGCTAAGGCTTTGGTCAGACATTATCCATAAACGAGACGTAGTTAAGAAACTTACTGTCCGGCACTGACCATGACGACCCCTTGTTGGACAAGGGCGTCACGGAAACCAGAGTTGTAGACCGGGGCTGTAACACCTTCTTTCCATTCACCAATGCGAGGAAGATTAAAGTCGGCATACTCAGTTAGGGGAATGTGGATGAAAGCGATATCCATGTGTCGGCCGGTATACTCGTCATGGTTCTTCTTGAGACTGGTAGCCGTCTTCTTGAACCATTCGATCTGGTTGAGCTTGACCCAGTCGTAACCTGGAAAGTTGCGTTCATCAGGTGAGTAGGCATGTGTGTCGAGCAGGTAGATAGTCAACGCAGAATGATCCGTCTTGCCGCGAGCCAGAACCTCGACGTAGTAGTTGCCGACGCCATCAATGTCGGCTGGGCCAGCAGTAGAAAGTGAGTAAGGAAGCGACTCCATGATGGCCATCTGAGCTTCGCGAGACATGGTTTTCTCGTCGTCATGGTTTCCGAAGATGGCAGCATAGGGAATTTTTCGTTCAATCAGTATTGACAAGATCTTGAACATGGCCTGAGCTAGGTTAGGGAGTGACGAAACGATGTGAGACGGAAATACTGACTGTTGGCGCATCTGGTGCTGTGTCACCATTGACTTGGTCACCGCTCAAAACAACCAAGTCCGGCTTCTCCTCATCAAGAACCCGATTGACGAAATCGAGAGTTCTCGGATCCGCCTCACACTTGCCGCCGTTGTACGAGTTTGGAACAGCCTCGCGGCATATCCCAACGCCGGTGCTAAGATGTAGATCACCGATCTGCATGATCTTGTATCGCCCATCATCTCGGATTCTGGGCTTGGGTTTCTTGGCCTCGCGATGCGGACCTCGGCGCACAGTTAGTTGAACGCAGAGCAGGTTACCGCCTGTCTTGAGGAGCAGAGGAGTTCCCGTGATGGTCCAGCCGTCTCTTGCTTCAACTGCATCGTCTCCAAAGAGAACATCGACGTCTGTCACGGCCTTATTCGAGTCACTGGCCTGCTTCTTTGCTGACCGCTTGATCCATATGCCTCCAGGACGGGATTCCCATAGGTCCTCTGATTCTCCCTTGGGCTGAGGGCGAAGTCTGCCCACCGCAATGTCCACGACAACGCTGTCCTCCTCCGTGAGCTCCTCCTCATGTTTGCGATTGACGAACAGGTAGGCGCTAGTGGTCCATGTTTTCCCGAGGTACAACTCTTTGTCGACACGATGCCATTCTTTAGGGTCGAGTTCGCACGAAGAGAAAGGATTGACGCTGGAGCAGGTGGCTATTGTGACGTCGGTCACGATCAGGCCGGGGTGGTGGGAGGGCATGTAGCCATGGAGCGAGTTTGGGAGGACGCGATAGTTTCGATCGAGGAAGGCGATGACGAGAAAGGTGAAAATGGCAGCAGCAGCGAGCTGGGCGGCTGTCCGAACCTGAAAGCATGGTTCAAGTGGTCAGTCCATGGCCTGCATTGACCGAAGAAAAGCGCAGGGAGGAAAAGGCGGCTTACAATTCGTCGAGTCATGATGTGATGGATTGAAGAAGAATGGAAATCAGCCCTTGTGTCGAAACTGCTCCAGGAAGAAGTGAATATGTGCCACAAGCCACTTCAAGCAGCGGTAGCTAAACAACGGCGAGCGGAACGAGCATTCGGGAGCTGGGTCGCGGGTCGGGCTATTCGCATCTTCTAAAGGGGTCGGCAGCTATTGCATGGTTCAGAGGCGCCCAGTCGAAAGAAAAGTGTCTATGGAAGCTTCGGGGTTTGGGATGCGATAGTCAAAAGCGTCTGTGTCGCCTGATCGTGTTGGGGCTATCGTCGTCGGGTCAGTTGTCGTTGCGGGCTCCGTGGCCCTGGTCGCAAACGTCGATAAAATGTCGATGATGGAGAGGCGATCGACAAAAACGTGGAGACGTGAAGGTGAACAGGGCGGAGTCTTCAGAAGACGAGGTTAGTCGAGTTTGAGTTGGAGACCGGGAGCATGTGGCGAGCTAAAAAGGAACTGGCCGGCAGAGGAGCCAGGAGACAGGGGGAAAGATCTTTCCGTGTCCTAACATGCACTTTGCCAACTTTGAAGAAAAAAAGGGCCAAGCCAAGAAATCAATCTATTACCATGCTCCGTGTCTCCTTCCCCCCTGGTCATGAGGGACGAGGGCGAGGGCATGTGGAGCTGTCGGCTGGGACCCGGGAGTCGGGGAGGAGGATGCTAAACTTGCGCTTTCTTCTGCAAGTCTGGGGAATTTCCAACTTAAAACAAGCCATCATGACTGGGCTTGGTTGCATCCCATGTTAACGCCGACTTTGGATGACATGAGCCTGTCTGATTACCACGCGCCGTTACAGGACCCAAGATGCCACGGAGCACGAAACGCATCATGTCTCGAAAGAGCACATCTTTCACTCTTCATATCCCGCTCAACTTGCCCCCTTCCCTAACAGCAGAGGTGTTCTACAGTAGCTCAGGCTAGCCTTGAGGTTACATGGCTAGACGTACTCAAAATGCGGCCACGTGAGACCCTCATTTTATCATGTGTGCTCCTCTTTTCGCGGCTTCTCGGCCTGGCAAGATTTCCTTCGTCCGAGCTGTCATTTGTCAACGCACAGCCACATGAAGCCATTTTCGCACCGAACAGTCATTTCTTTCAAGAAACGAGCAGGACGGCGCATTCAACAGCGTCGCGCAGGGGAGTCAACAAAGCTTCACTTTGGTCGACAATGAAGGATCAGGCAGCTTTGAAAGTGAGGCTGGTTGCGTCCTTGCCTAACCTGAGGCCAGCCAACAGCTCTTTGGTGTGATTGATATGCGCCTCCAATACAGTGCACGCCTGAAAGCGGAGAAGAGCTGCCGCTGCTGAGCTCAAAGAGCTCCCAGCAGTGAGTTCTACCTCACTTACTGTATCCTTTGAGGCGCCCCTGGTGGTCCGTGCACACCTCATCTCCCTGCGAACAGAAACAAACGATTTTGCCAACAAAGAAAGTCGCGTCCCGCTAAAATCCACTCCCACTCATCCAAAGCGTCATCCCCAAAACCGCGTATCTCCCCGTCTTCCATCTCATCGCCGCTCCATCTCCCGTTCTCTCACATCCTCGCAACGGCACTGACACGATCGCAATCGCAATCGCAGTTATATCTGTACTCTTATTTCAAATACTTCACCTCGCCGCGCTCCAACCCAGTCGCGCACCATGGCCGAGTACTCTTCGCTCAAGGTGCCGGAGCTAAAGAAGCTCCTGGCTGAGAAGGGGTTGCCCCAGACCGGCAACAAGGCAGATCTCATCGCGCGACTCCAAGAGAACGATAAGAAGGCCGAGAGTGAGGCGAAGTCCGGTACGTCTTTCGCATCCTAGACCCGCGATCAATCTAAATCTTCGCGCGCGCAAACTCGCCACGTCGAACCCGCTGGCTAACTCCCTGCCCTAGCCGAGAACAAGGAGGACGAGATCAGCTACAGCGACGACGAGGCACCCGTTGAGCCTGCTGCACCTGCTTCTGCTGCTGCGCCCGCCTCTGCGCCCGCTCCTGAGGCTGCCGCCCCTGAAGCAGCTCCCGCTGCGACCGAGAAAGCCGAGGAGCCTGCCGCTGAGGAACCTGCCGACGCCGAGGCGGCGCCTGCTGAGCCTGAAAAGTCCTACGCCATGGGTCTCTCGTCCACTGCTGCCGACGACGAAGCCAAGAAGCGTGCCGACCGCGCCAAGCGCTTCGGCCTCGAGGAGGATGATGAGGCGAAGAAGCGTGCTGAGCGGGCGAAGCGATTCGGCCTGGATGAGAAGGAGCTTGCTTCTACTCTGGACTCGGCGCTTCCTGAGCGATCTCGAAAGCGCGGCCGGGACCGTGGCGAAGGCGAGGGCAACCGTCCTGGGAAGCGACAGAGCCTTGATCGGAGAAACGGCCGACGGCGGGGTCGTGGTGGACGAGACGGTCCTCGTGGACGCGATGGCCCTCGGAGGGATGGCCCTGCGACCCGCAGCAGCATTCTCGATGACCCGTCAGAGAAGGCCAAGGCAGAGAAGCGTGCTGCTAGGTTTGCTGGGAACTAGTAATCCGGCAGATGAATACGCGGCCATGGTGACGCGACTTTTTATCGAATGGAAAGGGACTCGGACGGGCTGGGACAGGGAAGATCAGATTACGTCGACGGGAATTTGAGTTGTACATCATTTTTTGTGTTTTCGGTTACAAGCGCAGAGTATCAAGGATAAAACGAATAAAGAGGAATCGGCGTTGCGGTAAACAGCCCAGCAAGACCCAAGTCAGTTCTGAGCCCCTGAGATCAGTGAGCGAACAAGATTTCTCCCGGAAATCCTCACAACCCAATACCAACATCATGAAAAGGGAGTCCGATGCCTACGCTAGCATTGTAAATCCGATGGAGGCCGTGACTTGCCGAGACTGTTTAGCAGGCCTGTTTTCTCTCGATCTTGGTCCATCCGAAAAGGATTATCTGGCATCAAAGTCTGATCGCCCCTTTTCACAAGCATTTCGGAGCTCAGAAGAAATTTCTGACCTGACGGGCTGAAACAGCCTACGACCTCTGGGTAAGAGGGGGGGGGGATGGGGAATATCATCATGCATACCCGGTAGTGGTGACTCTCATGGTATCCAATCGACTCTGAATAGCCTCCTCTTGCCCTCACGCCTAAGGATCCTCGGATGCGAGCCGGAACAAGCTGACTTGGAGTGAGGCATCCACATACACTGCGGGCCCACCACTTTATCCCCTTCTTCAAACACCATTAATAAATATACAGAGACCAGGTCTTCCCTGACGGGGAAGACTCCCTCTCATCTCTAGCTCGCGGGAGATGTGTGCGCCGTCGCACAAAGTGCCCCAAGTGCTCCAAGTGCCGGGGCCGCGGCTCTAGTGTTGCAAAGTCCTAGAGCCACTTGGAGTGCCGAATGCCACCCTACCATATAAGAGATGGCTTACACCCTTGAGCTAATTCAGGTTTGAAGAAACTTGGCATGAAGAAGAAAATTTTTTTCTCTTGCTCGACTGAGACATCAATGAAAGCTCGCGTGCTTAGCGAGGAGATGGATGGCTCAGGGATGGGCGGCTTTACAAGTCGATTCGTCAATGGGACGATTTTAGCAACGCCTCATCCCAATTGTCGGTCCTCTGCGTCATATTCATAGTTCGCTGATATGAGACAGAGCCAGCCCTATCATTAGCTGGGGCCGACCCAAATGCTGGTGATTCGCAAAGGGCTCACACCACTGAGTAGATCGCAGCGATTTCTGAACATCGGCATAGGGGAGATGCCACAACTCTAGACCCGACGAAAGCCTTGTCTCGGTTCAACATGGTGAGCTAAGCAGCACGCGATAAATAGCCCAAAAGTTTTTGTAGCCAACGAGAGGCAGAGACTCGCGGCTGCTGGCTCAACTGGACCGACGCGCTAATCCCGCATTCCCAAAAGAGCTCATGGTCCTTGATGAGCGCAAGCCACCATGGCCATCCTCAGACGATTTCGCTACCCACCGGGCCATTCTGGGACAACGTGCAGTGGCTGCCATGCCTCAATGGCTGCTGAGGATAGCTTGTTGATGAGCGAGAAAAAAAGAGACGCACCAGAAGTGAGATAGAGAGCCATGGCCAACAACCTTCGTCCTTCTAGTCGTCACGTTACCATACGCTATGCCCCGTCAAGTCTCAGACGTTAGGCCAATCGCCGTTGGAAAACCCTTGCGCACGCGAGGAGGCACCCCTGGTCGCCGAGCCGTCTGGCGGCTACGATTGGGAGAGGCGGCTAAGCAATTGGACCATTCGACGACGCCAGCGATTCCAGCGACTCCAGTGCCGTTCGCCGCTCGGAGCCCGTCGTTGTGTTGGAGTCGGTTCATGGCCCGCTGGATCGCCCTGCGCGAAGATAATGGCCTTGCAATACAACCCATTGCGGCTTGCGCGTGGCCGGCTGGAAACATTGCAGATGATGAGTTGGCAGAGGCAACGCAGCGCAGCGCGCATCATTGTCTGGCTCACCGCTGCCCAAGTACCGAGTACTTGGATCTGGAATTGGAGTGACTTTGCAGGGGATCTCGAAGCAGGGAACAGACAAAGAGGCGCCGCTTGACTCCTACGAGATCTACCATTCGCTCGGCCGGCAGAACAAGCCACAACCACGAGGGTCTTTAACGCAGCTAGCCCGACGAGGCTTGATGTCGTACGGAGTGGCCAGCCACGCGCAGGGTGCCACGTCAGAACAAGAAACCAGGGCACCAGCCTCAATCGTTGAGACAAGCTTGTGGCGGCGTGGGTCTTCTGTGGCCTTGTGTGGCGGAGCAGCCTTTGGATGCCTCTTCAATTGCCAATTTGGGAACTGAACGACGCTTTCACGGGTCCCAGACTATGTCGGTCTTGCAGCTCGATCTGAGACTATCCAGGTTTTCTTTTTCACCGATGCCTGGCTTCTTTAGTAAGATAACGACGTCAACGCGCGTGTAACCTGCCAGCGCATTAACCTCGCCACGACCTAAGAGGCGAGTTTCAGCTTGCTTGACTCTGACCCGTTGCGCGGAAGCTTGTTCTAACTTTCTGGGCGGGAGCGGGCCTAGCCGGGCACAATCAATGGCTGCGCTTTGTTGTAGTCAGAGGTCACCTGGAGGCTCAACACCTCACCGAGCCGTCGGTAGCGGTCCTCGTGATGGGCCTGCCGGGATATGGGATTCCAGAGAATGCCCTTCATATTGGAAATGACGTCGTGAAGCCAGGGTTTTTGCGTTTCTTCTTGAGTGCCGACCGTAGTATCCGGCATTGCTTATTCGGTCGCGTGAGTATCTCATTCCTTGAAGGCGCTCATCACGGGACTATCAGTGAATGGCGGCGCACTTTGATAGCCAACAAACCAATATCGCGCAATCGCTCATGAGGAATTCGGTTGTTCGAGTCGCCCGTCGACTAGCAGACTTTTTCGAAACTCCGCTGCGGGCTCGGCTCCCTCTAGCCCCCTCCTCGCTAGATTATAGCACCCATGCCAATAAGCAATAGACTGGACCCCAACACTGCAACGATAACTGACGGGCAGAATGCAGGCTGCGCATGAGGATTGGCGAACAGGTTCGGTCTCGATACGGAGGATAAGATGGACATTATGGGCTAGTCGTCCAAACCTCTTGTAAGGAGAGACATGCAGGAGAAAGGGTTTGTTGACTCCATTCTGCTGGGATGGGGGAGTGAAACGACGGATTGCGACGACATGGCCATCATTGGTAGAAACTCGTTGCGAAATGGCCAATGGGATGTTGAAGAATGCCTCGACTTTGGCCACTCCCAGGCAAAGAGGGCGCTTTGCGTGGCCACTTTCAGCGAATGAGAGGGGAGCCTGGGAACCTCTGTCCACGGGACAAAGCAAATCAGCAGAGCGGGACGGAGGGCGGGATGGCTGAACCTTGAGGAAGGTTTTTTCCTCTCACCGAAAGTGAGGCTTCGGTCGACACTCCAGTTTAGGTATCTTGCTTTACACCGCGTAGGAGCATCGCCAGCAGTGAGTGTATCAATCTTCTCGCGTCTGCGTAGACGCCGAACCGCGCTAACGGCCTCCGAAGAGGATGAACAAGGCCTGGGTGATGCTATTCTTGTCGCGACATCGTTGTTGGTTGCAGAGCCTGGAAAACTACTGCAAGTTGGTGCAGATGGTCCGGGGCTGGGCAAACCGATTGCAGGGAAGATGGGCAGCTACCGGTACAAGGGGAAGATCTGGTCCAAGCTCTCACCCCGAAAGTCGCTCAGGACAGCCAACGACGAGTGCGCCTTGTCATCCAGGATGTTGATTCGAGGTTTTGGACATTTTGAATGCTCGTGTTGCAGAATGCGACCATCAAACAGAATGAGTTTGGGAAGGTCGAGGTTGTTATCAGATCATCATAATTCTTGCCGATGCGGGGACACGTTGAGGGCAGGAACGGGCTTGCCAGGTGGGCGACTTCCAAACCAAACGCTCAACGTCGATGCTCCACTTGTACAACCCAGGATCCATGCCGCGCAGCAGCCACTTTAGCTCTCCAGGCTCTCAACTCGGCTCTGCCTTGAAGGCATGCCGCAAGCAGCCGACTCAATTGCCTCCTGGCATCTGGCCCGCGTGTAATTGAAGCGCCCGCCATTGTTATTGCTGACGCTTTTCATCATAGCAACCAACTTGGAGGCAGACTAAGACTGGGGCAAGACATTCAGCGACATACAGCCGAGATCGACCTGTCGGAGAAGAGAAAAGTGAGACATTCCGTATGCATGTCTTAGACATGCATACGCCTACAACGACTTCACTTGCTGCGCTGAATATGGAAGGACAGTGACAGAGGGTGACAGTTGCTCAGATTCCCCGAGTGTCAGGCTCGGATCCGCGGAGACTCCCCTTGTCGTGCGTCCACACCCACAGAGACGATGTGTGTCTGCATCCTCTCTCCTAACCCATCTGTGTGGGAATACCAACGGTTTTCCCCATCACCGACAAGCATATCCCCTGAACTAAAACCGAGAGGACAGCGAGAAAAGATAATCTATCAATTGCGAATATCCTTTTTTTTTCGCCCCTCATCCACCATCCCGTCGTTACCACTCCCAACAGACGCCATGGAACGACACCAACAGGCACCAAATCACATCTCCCATCAACCTCACTCCCTGCACCCGCATCAATTTTTGATCAGGCTTTTCGCTCTCTTGAGTGTCTCCAACATTCATTCGATGCCTTGGCCTGCCCCTTCCTTCCTTCGCTCTCCACTCTGGCTTCTTGATAGCCCCTCCATCACGACTTAGCGACTCGGTCACAGACCAGATTTAGCCTTGGCCAACGATCCCCGGCCATCGGCCCATCCCTCCCATGGCCCACCTTGCTAACGGCCCAGCCCAGACCACACACAAACTGTCGTCCAGATGCTCCCCAGCTGCCTCTCGACCTGGGAGCCGAGCGGCCCCACTGCAGGGTCGTCTCAATGGCTCCCGGCTCAGCAGTCGAGCGAGCCCGAAGGACTGCCAGTGGTCTGCCGTGCCGTCCTCTCGACGCTCCCACAAATGCGTGCAAATCCCAACCAGGGTGCGATACCCAATCACTGCTCCAAAATGCGTCCAAGGCTCTCCCATAGGACGATACGGCATGCACCCCGTGGGAGAAGTGCGGCGCAGTGCGCACAACGGCAGACGCTTGGTAAAGAGCTCCGCTGCTATAGCTCGCTGACCAAAGAGATGACTCAACTCGTCGTCCATGGCATAGCATTCGACAATGGTTGATATCGGCGACTCCACGCAGATGTCGACGCCTCGTCGACAGGCACACACCAGGGTCCCCAGTTGGGCCCCCAGCATGCCATGACACCCCATGTCGGCACACCAACAAGGGTTGGAAGCGCCACAGTCAGAATCGCCCATCCTTCACAAGTACCCTCGTCCTTTCACCCAGGTACTCGTGTACCGGCCACCATCGTCCAGTCATGATCATGCCCCAGAAAGCCGTCAGTCACCTAAATACTATGCTCCCGTCGCCCTTTCGGGCCTCCCCGCTGCTATGTCTTCTACTACTTCTATATCCCTCTCTCTCCTTTGCCACCGCAATCTATTCTTTCTTATGTTTTCCTTGTTGACTGCTCCATCTTTTACATTCAGTCCCTTAACCGCTTGACCACTTCCACTTAAACGTTCGTGCCCACTTCGGCCAAAGCCCGCACCACTGCCCACGGCGACTCGGTCAGACAGCCATCACATCGACGGAAGCGCCAACTCTACGACTTAGACGCGGGATTATCCCACCTTTCACACCATCACCATCGAACTAGCCCTCTTCGAGTCGATACATCCCTGGCAGCCGAACAACAGTTTCAGTCCCACACTCGTCCTCCTCATTCCCCTCCACACTAATACAAGCGACTTTCTTTTCGCTCCGTTCACGGTCTCATTTATCTTGTCTTTCATATATCTTGTAAAATCCCTCCCTCGACCCCCGCTTGTGAATCATGGGCCGAGTTACACTATTTCAATATTGAAGGTTGGACGATGGAATCTTACAGAACAGGGTCTGGTCCTTCGGCCAGGCCCTCGGAAGGGTCTCGCAGCAGACGGGTGCCAGAACCTGGAAGTCTGTTGAACCCTCCGAGGCAGTTGAACAGGACGGGCAAGAGGGACGAGACTTCTCGATCATTACCGAAACCCTCTTCAGGGTCGCGTTCGGGTACAAGGGTACCTCAGCCTTCTACTCGACGACCCTCGATTCCTATTGCACGGCCTAATATCATCCATCAAGAGCAATCATGGGGTTCTTCCAGTACCTCAACATCCACACGATCAATTGCTAACAACCGCGGAGGCTCGGGATCATCTTCCTCCGCCCGGTCCGTTGACAACACTTCAAAGTCTAATCCTAATGTCTTGAGAAGGAAGAAGTCCTCCCTATCTGGGGATGTCACCACACCCCGTAATGGATCATCTCGGACAAGTTCATCTTCATCGCAACACAAACCACAAGGATCTATCGACCCGGTTTTCGGCATCCACCTGGATAGAGAGCTCACTTCCAGCCCTGCTGAGATCCATGTCGCCGAAGTTGTGGAGGTAAAGAAGCCTGGAAGGTCACCGGTTATCTATCCCGAGCTCGATCGATATCGAAACATTCGACGTCCCTCAGATGGCTCGGAAACTCACATCGAGGTCCCATTCCGATTAGCGACGCACGATCTCCCACCGCCAACCCCGGCCAGTCTGCTATTTTCCGGCACCAGTGGCAGCCCTTCAACTAGGTTCTCCGAATCGCCTGGACCAGGGCCCTACAGCCGTGACACCACGCCAACCTCGATCACATCTCAGTCACCTTCCCTCGTCGTGCCTCATCGTGGCAACCAGGGCAAGGGCCGATTACAAAGCCCTTCTCTCACTAGACCCCCAGTTACTCGAAGGAGGGCCGGAAGCATCCCCAACGAAGTTGATGCCATCACGGCTGATCCCCATGGCTTGGCAGCTGTTAGGGAGTCCTTGACTTCTTCTTCATCGAACTCAACTGTTCGAGAAGCCACTATTAAGAAAAAGACGAAGAAATTGCCTCCGCCGCCTCCAAGTCCTCCACCACGAAAGTCTTCGCAGAACTTTACTCAGAACCGGGAGGAAAACTCATCACCAAAGACTGTGCGCAAAGCATCACGACCAGCGCTACGATCTCCTTCTCCTGAAAGGACCGTCCAGCCTCCTGTGTCCCCAAGGGCCATACCACCTTCGCGACCTAGCAGAGATGGTGCCCCTGATATTCAGTCACAACTGTTTGGCCCCATGCCAGTCATTCACAGCAACCTTTCCACACAATCGCTGCCAACTGAGAGGCGTGGAAGTGAGTCAGGAGTCTCGGGAACCCTCCCACTCCCAAACACACAGCTCTCCCATGGGAACAGAACGGGATCAACGTCCCAGCTGCCAATTAGAGGTGAATCATCGGGGCCTGGCATCAAGGTCGCGACAGAGCCAAAGAAGTCTAAAACTGCTGAGCAATCTCGAGTCACACGCACGCCAAGTCCTAACGTGACGAGCACCTTCTCGCGGTTCCCATTCTTTGGTCGCAAGAAGGCTACAGAGGTAACGCAGCCAGAGAAGAAGGATAAAGACAAGAAAGTCGTCCGCAAAGGTCCTGCAGCTGGCACTGGTCATGAAGGCTATGGGCGCGTCGGCGCAGCAAAAAGGCGCAGCGGCAGCATTAGCAACTTGACCCGAGGCTCCCCTGGAGGCCAATCGTCCCAGGAGACCCTTGCCAGCAACGACTCATTTCTATCAGACCGCGTGAACCCAGTGGTTATTGCTGGGGGCGAGATCGTCGAAAACCGGAATGCCAGCTCAGAGCTGCCTCGGACCGACAGCTCCCAGAGCCTAGCATACGACCAACCAAAGCCTGGAAGCTCACACACAATTCCAGCTACTCGCCAAAATCCTCGAAACACCTTGTGGCCATCGCCCATGTCGCGCACTCCCTATCCTGCCTTCGGTCCCCGGCGTCCATCCGAGAGCAGTGACTCCGATGTCGTAACAATGAAATCGACTCTTGCTTTCAGGAGATCTGTACAGCGTCGGTCCTCGCCAGAAGACCCCTTGAGGCTGCCTCAGCCTATCAACACCTCAGGAACTACGACGTCGCCCATGACAAGCTTCGATACCAGTGTCATGTCTGACGAGTCTCACTTCGAGCTGCAACGAGAGATCTCTCGCGATGCGGCCCAAGCTCATCCTGCCCCTAAAAAGCTTGTCAAAAGACCGCGTTCACCTCGAAAGTGGAACTTGTTTGGAAGATCAACACAATATCAACAAGTGCCCAGGCAAAACGAGAAGGTGGCAGCCACCGTCAAGATTGTAGAGAAGAAACCCATGCCTTTCTATGCGATAATGGACTCCTCAGAGCAAGAAGACGGCGAGCCCATGGACGTGCAGGAAGTCTTGAGGTACGCTGAGGTCTATGGCAAGTCGCCAAGCATGGGCGGGACGCCGGAGCTGTCACAGGGCACACCGGAGATGCGCTCATCCACAAGCTCTCCAGTGCGACCTGCAAGGCCATCGAGAGAGGAAACTGTGGACCCTAAAACCAAAGCTCGATCACCACTTCCTCCGCCAACCTTGAACCCCCCAGCTTCACAGCCTGCCCCCACGAATATCAGCCCAGGCAAGCGAAGTAGGCTTCCTCAGGTTGGGAGAATCCCCAAGGTCGTAAGCAATCGTCCTGAGCATGCCTCTCCCAAGAGCTTCTCTCGTCCTTTCAGAGCTAGTATGCAGCTGGCCCCTCAGAACCCCGAGGTTTATGATGCAGACTCGATCGCCAAGGGGCCAACACCTCCTAAGCCATCGACTCCAGTTCCGGACCTCACCATGGAAGGTTCAACGGTAGGAAGCACCAATGACCCTTCGTCGCAGGGCTCAATCCCAGGTACCTCTCCAGAAATAAGCCGACCTGGAAAGGAATTCTTGGCCTTTTCACCCCGCAAGGACTCAGAAGGGACAATTGGCACGTCCAGTTCAAGTCGCTCAGGTATTCTGTCATTCTCGGGCTCTACTGCCATTATCCCCCAGCCCGATGACCCTCCCGCAGAGGATGAGGTTTGGGATGAGTATGATGATCTTCTTGGAGATGATGCCGCCAAGGGACTTCCCTCTGCTACATCATCGAAGGGGGTTCCCTTTCATCTCGAGAGGTACCAGTCAAAGCTGGCCAACAAAGGGAAGCCTTTGGAATCCCCCACAATTATCCACGATGACCGCAAAGCCCAGGACGACCGAAAAGCATCCAGACAGTCAAGGGCAACGACCATCTCTAGTACCTGCAGCGCTGACATGACGGAACGACTTCGAGCCGCCTTCCAGCCTCACCCGAGCCCTGCTACTCCCTTCTCAGTGTCTGAGTTTGTTTCTGGCTATGAGGCCCGTAACAAGAGCAGCGAGCTTGTCAAGATCGGGGAAGGGTCACGGCGAAGTAGTCGATCGTCCCGCAGCACCAGACGGTCGGATGCCAGCTGTTCCTCTGATGATGGCTCACCGCTCGCCCAGGTCAACCTTCGGGTTGGTTCGATGACCGTTAGCAAGTGGCTCACCTTCGGACATGTGCTGTTTAGCGATGTTCGCCATGAACTCATCCCAGTCGAGGGGTCACTGAAGCGACACTCGATCCTGGTGATTGATGGTCTTGGTAACGATGACTGGTCGTTTTATGCTGCGGAGACATATCCAGCTGCTACCTTCTTCAACCTCTCACCTCGGGCTCCTCTGCCTGAAGATCTAAAGAGTTCTTCTTCAAGCTTCCCGCTCAGCCCGCCAAACCACCACCAGATCCAATATGTCTCTCACCTAGACAAGTTCCCGTTTGCTCCTCAAAGCTTCACGGCAGTTGTCTATCGGTTCCCCGTGGCCGCGCCAGAGGCCTACTACCGCAGCATTCTTACAGAAGCGCGCCGTGTGTTGAAGCCTGGTGGCTTCATTGAGCTCTCAATTCTCGATGTTGACCTGAACAATATGGGCAATCGAGGCCGCCGCACAGTACGTCGGCTCAAGGAGAGGATCCACGAGAAGACCCCTGATACCAGTCTTGCCTCAACCGCAGATCTCATCCTGCGTCTTCTAGGCAAGGTTGGCTTTACTACCATCAAGGCTGCTCGAGTTGGAGTGCCTGTGGCGAGCTCTGTTACTAGCTCAAACAGTAGTGATGACACAGCCAAAGCTCCCATCGAGAAGAAGAAGGATCAACCAAGCCTTGCTGAGATGATGAGCGACAATAGCCCCTTGGCGGACGAGGGCATCACCAAGATGGTCAGCCGTGTTGGTCGATGGTGGTACACGCGTTGTTACGAGAACGCAGCAGAGAACCCCAGTGGCAGAAGCATCTGGAACGACAAGTCTTTGCTATCGGAGTGTGAGGAGCTCGGAACGAGCTTGAAGCTCATGGTCTGCTGTGCCCGGGCACCTCTGGAGCGCATCACCAGTGTCTGATGAACACACCCCATTTTTCTTTAAAATTTCTTTTCTTTTCTGTATTTGCATTGGGCAAGGTACGAAAGCATTTGGAAAGCATTTCCAGGTCGGAAGATTATCAAGCGGCGCAAGCCCAGCTACATAACCCCCCTCGCGAGGGATGTACAACAACAATATCTCAACAATCGCTGGTTCAAGGTCTACAGCAACGCCTTGGCGACCTCTTCATACCCATCTCATTATCTTTCGTCATGCCACACGCATGGCGCATTCCGTTCATTATCTTTTTGTTTGTCGTTTTAATCTTCAGTGCCGCTGGTCGGAGGGACCACGCACTGGATGCATTGGTATTTTTTGGAGCATGATGGCTTTCTGGAAGGATGTAATAGGGGGCAATGCTGGACATTGCACTTCTTGGTCTCCTCCGCCGCGCAAATGTTCAAAAGCAGTTGGGGAGATGAAGTGCAAGGTAGGAAAAGAGGAGGGGATGGTGTCATGAAAATCTTGATGATAAATGGGGAGGATATGACTTGACGTTTTTGAGCGTGTGCATAGAGATACCCTTTTATGTTTTGGGGTTGAGCGAGAACGAAATAGCAAGCGGCATTTGACTGTTCTTCAACTTAATTTGATGTCTCATCTATTCATGTGAAGTCTGCTTTCCTCTACAGAATCATCTTGATGCATAGTATCATCCAACCGCCTGTTTTGTATATAGAATGTTGTACATGTGTGCTTACAAGATATACTAGGGAAAGTCAAGGCTCTCCTTAAGAGCTCGTTGACGATGGCTCTTCGGTCTCAAGCTCCTCATTAGACTCGGACCCTTCTTCTAGCTCGGAGGCAGTCTCATCGCCAGAGGACTGGACTCCGGATGGCATTTGTTCAGCCGGCCAGCGACGCATAACAGCCACGAATCCACCGCCCACAAGGCGATCGCCCACCTTGGGTCGCATGACTTGCACAGGGGCACCGCCAGGCTGGTCCCTCGGTATCACAGTCTTGACATCCCACTCCTTGCCACCAGCAGCGCCCAGAATACCCTCTGTAGTGGTTGAAACGGCCAGCTCAATGACTTTCTCGGGACGTATGGGCTGGCGGGACTCGAGGACCCAGGCCTGGAAGTCGGCGATCTGGCTGATGGAGGGGGTGAAGATGACGAGAAGGCCGTTGGGCTTTAGGGCCTGGATGACGGGTGCGGCATGGTCATGGGCGGCGGGAAGATCGAGGATGGCGTGGGAGAGAAACGGCTGGTTGTCGGTCGTGGCGAGACGGGATGAGATGTACTCGTCGATGGAGCCGACATGGAAGTCGACGGTGGGAAAGTAGAGAGAGCGGCGGAAGTGCCGAACAATATCGTACGCAGCACGTGAGTGCTTCGGGTTGCGGTCGAGGGTGTGCAGTATGGCGCGGCGAGAGGCGCGATAGTCATCGTAACTGGTTTGGTCTTCGGGCGAGAGGTTGACACCAAACCCGTCAGCTCTAAGCCGCGCACTGCAGAGTGAGTTTCGCAGGTTAGGCGGCACGGCTGGGTTTGCAGCGTGGAGAGCGCGAGCAAGGTGTAGTGTAAGACTGCCCATGCCCGTACCGGCCTCGAATATCTCGAATGGTGGAGTGGCCTGGTCGCTGTCGGCGTCGTATTCTTCTTCGCCGGGACGTGGGAGGTTCAGGTCTAGCAGGGAGACGATGTCGTTTGCGTCTTGGGGATAGATCTAGAGGACAGGCGACAGTTAGCCGTGATCCTCTGAGACCGATTGATTTGCAAGGTCAAGTATGGGAAGGGGGTTTGTACCGGCGTGGCACACCGTGTGCTGTTGAGAATGTAGGATGCCATGGTCGGCTCATGGAGCACGACGTTGCGGCCGGTGCTGTCGGGCACGACATCAAGCAACCGGCGCCCAATTAGATCAGAAGAGTTGATGGAGGCGCCGTAAGTGAGGCGGATGCGGGAGTCGGGGCGAAGGAGAGGAGTGAGGTGCCATTTGGGAGCTTTTGCACCGTGTTGGCGCAGAAAGAGGACGTCGTTTTCTGTGGTTGTTTTGAGTTAGCATGATGGGCCCCGGGTAGGTAGAATTGTGGGAGTTTCAGACCTTGAATCGTGCGGGAAGATGAGTAGAGGCGACATAATGACGGGGAGTGTTGTCCTCTGAGGACTGATAGACGGACAAGACGCATTATGGGAGGCTGAAGTTGAGTCTAGAGGGAGGATATGGGTTGTCATGATGAGAATCTGTGCAGGTTTGAGTTTGCGCCGGGGATATCTCGGGTAACGGCTTCACTCTCCAGCTCGGCGCGATCAACTTACACATGCAATTGCATCTTGTTCCTCCAGATCAAAGAGGGTCTATCAACGTTGAGGACAGAGTCTTGAAGTTTCAATGTTGGTATTTCTTTCTAATAAGTGCCTGCCTCACGAGTAAGATGTGCTTCCCCGCTGCAGGATGCGCCTTTCTGAGGCGTGTAGGTTGTTTTTGGGTATCGCCTTCCCTCGTTTCTGGAGGGATTAAATCAGATGTCCTGCCTTCCTTCCTTTCGGTTCCCATGACTACCAGCCTTTCGCCCCGTCGTGCCTGCCCTCACAGCTTCCACAATAATGCAAGGCCGCTTTTCCGGTTTACTGCCCCGTACTCCTTCCTTTCTTCCGTCTTCCATCTTCTCCAGATGCACCGTCGCCTCGAATGCTGCCCCAACTCCGCCCTTTGGCCTCCAGTTCTTGAGATACCGGGCGCCTGTTCCTAATATACATGGTTATGCCAAAAACCCAACAAAAAAAAGAAAAAGTCCGAGAATATCCCATCGTCCGGCCACTGGGACCCAACCGAAACGCCGGCCCATGAGACAAGAAAAGTCAAGGAAATGTATGCTGGTGCCAGACTCCAGGCTGTGTACGGATCGGTGAAATGTTGATCGAAACGAGATCCGCTGCATGCATGCGTGCATAGGCATCGCTCTAGTGGCGTTCAGAATGTCGTTCAGTCATTGACACCGTCCTCGTCGTCCACGTCTTTCGATAGCGTTGGTTTTGTCGAGGTGAGCACATGCCAAATGTTGGCGTCTTTTAACCCAAGCGAGACTAATGGCCGGCCAGAGAACCTGCTCAGATGAACGACCATTTCGTACTCGACATATGCTGCTCCATAGCGGCTGCCCACGAATCCTGCGCCTGCAGCTGAGGAGCGCGATGTTGTTGTTGTTGTTGCTGTTGTTGCTGGTGCTGCGATTGTTGGTGTTGATGCTGTTGCTGAGGAACGTGCTCCGGGGCGTGTTCGGTTGTGTGGAAGTCCTCTTCAAAGTAAGGAATGATCCGCATGCCCACATGTTCCTCGAGAAGCTGAACCCCAGCATCATATCTTCGTCGACATCGTTTCGTCCATGGATCAACCTTGACAGGGCTGTGGTAGCAAAACACGTTTGGCTGCTGGCCTTGAACAGGGAAAACGAGCCCCATTCCTCTCGCATGGTGCCACAGATCGATGGTCGCTTGTTTCGTCGCATCTGACTGGGGATGTGCCGAATGCATCAGCTGCACGATGGTATATCGCAATATGAGGACTTCAACGCTATCCGTTCCCTGTCGCTGTTCCATCTGTCGCTGCAACAGTCGAAGTTCTGCCACCAGCTTCTCCAACCGCTCCGGGCTCGCATGGTTATAGAATGTTGCCAGATCAACCCACGTTCGAGCTACATATGGATGCTTCCGTCCATAGATAGCTTCCAGCTCTTCTGCAATCGTCGGTGTACTACTCCACAACAGATCTGAAAGCGTTCCAGGGCCATGCTTTTGCTGAACTTCATACAGGCAGGAAAAGATCTGCCGCAGGGGATGTGCTCGCTCAAAGTTCGTCGTCGAGTATGCGGCAAGATACTTGCACAATGCTGTCATCATGCCGGGATCCCGATGAACCATACCCAGAAGAAGCTCCTGGATTCCTTGAGGCGAAAGCTTTTTTAGGTCGATTTCAAGTTGCTTGAAAGCCTTCATCAAGAAATGTCCTCCTTGATCAGCATCCCTCGTTTCAAAATAACGGTTGGCCTCGAGCAAAAGATCGCTTGAGCCTGCTCCCCACACCATGATGGTCTGCCATCCAACCTGAGCATCGGTTTCCACTTCAAATTGTCGACATTGCAAGAAAGCTTTCCTCATATTGCTGATGATAGTCTCTTGCGCGCGGAGGAGATCTGGAGATTGGAGATAGCCTGGAGCAGGCGGAGGAGTCGGGGTTCGACATCGAATATGAGCCGGGAGGTCGGCAGGCAGCTCGAAATCGATCAAATCATACTCGGTCACGCCCTTCCTCTTGAGATAGGTGCCCAAGTTGACCACCTTTCCGTTTCGAACGAATTCGGATACCTTGCCTTCGGCGTCTCGTTGGAACTTCTTCGAGAGCAAACGCTTGACTTCCTCCTCGGTATTGTTTTTAACAAAGCCCCATTGCGAAAACCGAGTTTTATACATTTTCGGACTACAATGTGTGAGGAATAGCCATGGTTTCACTGAAGAAAAACTTACGTTGCCTGAAATCCATACTTGTCGGCCATGATGGACATGACCTCCTTGAGCGGTTTTCTTTCTTCCAGATACAGGCCTCGGATGATAGACTTGAACGACTCCCAGGCTTCAGCAGGGACTTGTTCCCGTGAGGGTCGACTTCCTGTCTGGGATCGTTGAGACACTGAGCTTCTGCGTTCGCTCTAGGGAGGTGGACGATTAGCATCTTTGATACACTCAAAAGGCCTTGGGAATACAAACCGGCAGCGGGTGAGAAGCAGTCGAGGCTTGAGATAATTGTGGTGTGGAGGGTTCGCGTTTGATAGAAGGGGTGAAGGTTTGGGGCGAAGATATTTGTGATCGGGATGGCTGACGAGCAGGATGTCTCGGCGGTTTAGGAGGCCTTGCGGGCGCCTTGCCCTTGGCGTTGGAGCCAGGGTTGGTGTTGAAGTCCAAGACGAGTTGGCTCCCAGCATTCATCACTGGTTTAGGAGTTGAGGGAACGGGAGGCTTTGCGAAATAGCCACCGGCGTTGGAAGAATTACTGCTACCTTGGGGTTGCTCTATGGCAGGTTTGGGAGTCATTGGCACAGGTGGTCGCCATATGGCAAACCCAGGAGTTCCTGGGACACCTGGATTAACCGGACCAGGGGAAGCGACTTTGGAATGGTTCATCATGGGAGTTGCTACCATAGGCGACCCGACCATGGAGGTTTCCATGGGGGTTGTCACTCTATTGGTGGCCATGAAGCTATTCATACTTCCAAAATGTCCAGACGAGGGTCCAATGCCAGGACTGGATACTGACATGTCATGGAATCCCCCAAAAGTCATTTGCGGCGGGGGGCTCGCAATCGGGCTGGTGACCCTGGAAGGTCCGGCCAGCAGCCCATAGTTTGGTTCCGCTGGGCTGGCGAGAGGGCTCGTAACGACGGGAGAGGCGACGCTGAAGTTTCCGAAGGGCGACGAAGCAGGCGGTTCTGCGCTGACTGGACTCGTTACGGTGTTGGAAGGTCTCGGAGGGAGCGGCGGCGCAAACGACTTGTTCTCAAAATGCGCGACCAGACGTCCAACGCCACCACCGCCCTGAGGGTTCATGCTGTCGAGCTCAACATTGTCGGATACTGGATTTTGCTGGTGGAAGCGCGTTTGGTAGTCGGACGGGGTTGGCGCCCAGTCCATGCCGGAAGAGTCGCCATACGGACGGTCAGAGGCATAGGAATTCTGGGAATGGTCGGTCGAGAAAGCGGCCGGGTTGTTGTTGATGCCGTACCTTTGCCAGGCTTGATCGGCGAAGCCATAGGACGGGTCCCCGTTTGAGTCGGAAGCACGAGGCCCGCCCGCTGGATGATTGAACATGTCGCCGGGGAGCGCCCAGGCCGGACGAGAGAGGCCCGGTCCGCTGGCGGAAAGGCAGTCAGTGAAGGACTGAGGCGAGTCGAAAGCCTCGGCAGGGTCCTCAATCGTCAATGCGAGGATTCATCACTCGTCGAGGTGGCGAGCGGGAGAGCTCAAATGGAGGTCGAAGAACGGGAGAATGGATAGGTGGGCAGAAGCGCCCATGGTTACTGGTACGTATAATAATAAAGAGAGAGTGTGAGAGGGAGAGAGAGCGCAGCGCAGCGCAGCAGCGCAGGCCAGGACTGGACTGGACTCCCAGCGGGCCTGGCTGGGACTGGGGGCTGTTCTACCGCGACGGTAGGACAATACAGTTAGCACCAAAGCAACGGCCAGGGCTTGCTAACGTTATCGTTCCCCAGACTTGACGCACCAGCAGGAGGAGATATGGGCGCTGCTATGATAGGGCCGTCGATGCGACGAGCACCAGAGGGCAGACGGCAGAGTCGACGGACAGAACGCCAAGCGATGCGCGTGAGAGAGGGCCAGCAAAAGTTCCCTCGCCTAGATTTCCCAGAAAGGCAAGCCAATCTGCTGTCTCCAGGAGTCTCGAGCGTTCGGCCGCGGGGTCTCGAGGGAGATAAGAGGACGTATCCTCAGCGCAGCAGGCAGTCCGGGGGGGGACTTTAACGGTTGAGATTGGGGGTGTCCAAGGCTCAGGTTCAGGCTCAGGCACGGACAGTGCAGTGCAGGAGAGACGGAGGGGCATTGAGAGCACTTGTTGGCCTCGCGGCCGATGGGCTGTGCAGAGGCGTTCTAGAGGGCATGAGTGGACGAGTGAGCGACTCAGCGCGACAAGAAAAGGGCCGACAAGGCCACACCAAGACGGCAACGCCATCCATGGCGTCGATGGCCGGCTCCCGAACTCGACCACTGAGAAGAGAGCGTCCAGGGGTGGGCTTGCCAGAGCATGCGACCAATGTTGCCTGAAGCAGCAGGTGAATTTGACGGAGCCACCACACAGGCGGAGAAGCACCAATCAGGGCGAGTCGATACAGCCCCTAGGTCCTGGGGCGAGCAGGGAAATCTGCCGAGCGGGCGAGCATTCCAGCGCCGTCGCTGCAGGCCATCAAGACAGCTCTCCGCCAAAAGCTGCGCTCGCGATTTCCAGAAGAACATGGCTGTCTTCTCCCGTCTCTGGGCCTGCCTGAGCCGTCATGACGGACGGGAGAGCGCCACAGACGAACCCAAGTCTCCCGATGCTGCCGGACGCCGCGCTCGTCATTGGGAATGGCGACGACGGGGAGCGCCCGGCCAAGCCTCAGCAGGGCACTGATGACTGGCGAGAATTGCTTCCATGGCTATTTAGAGCTGACGGGACAAAATTTAGCCATGGCATGGCATTGTCAACAGGGGATTGCTATTGGGGCTGAGAAACTCTGTTGGACGTAGCTGATCCCCCGCTGCTTGCAAGGCGTTCGGTCGTGGCGCCGCCACGCCTCTTTTGACCAGCTGTTGGTGAGGCCACAACTCGAGGTGGCCTTAGTGGCCAGTTCTGACCTTCCCCGGACGCGGTCGCCCTGGCAGGGTTGCTATTCACGCGCAAACCGCGGGTCACAGTGCGGTGCGTCTTCTCTCTCGATACCCCTGGCTCTATCACAAGCTTCTTCCGCAGAGCCAACAAGAGCAACTCGACTCGACTCGACTCGAATTGACTAGGCAGCCAGAGCGTAGAGACGGGGCAGAAGCAAAATTTCAATCAAGAGTCGGCAGCCATGTGGGGGGTTGTAAGACCCGGCTCTCACTGACCTCTGTAACCAAGCCGGCTCTCGCCGATGGTCCAAGTGCTGTCCGTCTCTTTAAGGGCTGATGAAGCTTTCAAACAGGTTCTCGAATAGGGCTTTGCGCTCCGAACACGCCGACGCCCATGCCCATGGAATCGACACGTTAGGAGGCGCATTTAGTCCAGAATCCGACACGACCTAATGAGCGCCAACTCCTGCAATTACGAAAAGATGCGAAGCGACCTGGGCATAGCTATCAATGTTCCTAAATAAGGGAACAAACCACAGGCGACACGAGCGAGCTGCTCGGGCTGGCCCCAACCTATGCTCCTCCAAATGGAACGTTCCATGATCGCTGGCTACGTATGGATACATCCCACCTCAGCCCCCTGATCCAGCAACGGTCCGAAGGACTCGGCCGAGTGGACGGCCGAATCCAGGGATTGATAGCCACGAATGAAATCGATGCGCCATGACGAGGGCAATACGCTTGTATTATGAACCTGGTATGGTGACGGAGCGAGTCCATGAGTTATCGAGGATGAAGCTCCATGCACGACTAATCCAGGTCAAGCTCATGGAGCCGTTTTCTGTCTCGGAAAAGAGCCCATGCGACCATGATGCAACAATAATATGCATGTGCCTTTTGCTTTGATGCCGGCACCCCCTGTTCCCTGCTCTGAACCGCGGAGATCACGCCGGCCTTCCGTGTCGCGATCAAGCTCGTCATCAGGTCCCGGCCAGCACCGCATGTCTTACTGTGCCTGCGGGTTCAGCTCGTCAGATCCCCGAGCGCCACAGGGAGCTTTTGCTATGCCATGTGAAAGAAGCTCTCGGTCGACCAAAAAGAAGACGCGTGGAAACTCTGACCTGTCGCTGCCGAAGAGGGTCGGTGCTGCCAAGGCTGAGATCAGCACTGAGGCCAGCCACAATGCAGACATGGCACGGCGGGCAGTCGAGCTGACGGCTTCGGCGTATGCTCATTGGCAGGCTCCGGGATGCAGCCCTCTGACAGCAGCCCAGGTTGAGGTTCAGCTCGACACCGGCATTCGAGTAGGATCCGCGGCCCATCGCTCGACACACCTGTCTCGACAATCCAACGTGGGGGTCGTTCGGTCCGAGCCATACGGTAATACGCAATTGTCTACCGTGTGTTGAAGAGACTAAAGAAATTGTCAACCCGGATCTGATGATGCTATTGGAGTAGAACAACTACCTGATCTACACCCTTAATATCATTAACTAGCCGCTAAACCGTCTCCTATTCAGCGAAACGAGCTGACAGCCAATGACTTCACACCTGGAAGCTCAATTGCTGCGCGAATACACAGACGGTTTCACCAATAGAAAAGTCAAGTCATCTTTCCCATTCGGTAATATCCTACACAGCATACAGCATACGCGATCCCCAATCATAACGTCCAACCAGTCTCCCCAAGACTAGGGCAGATGGATGCCCGCCAATAATGCAGAAAGTAATCCCTCAGAAAGTTACAGATATAAATGAGAAGAAATGGAAAGAAAGAGGAAACGAGGAAACGAGAGATATAAAGAGATAGGATTGGAGGAAATGAAACAAAAGTGACGGCTGACACGCAGCCCAAAATATGCAGTATATAAAATATAAAAGAGAAGCTCAAACACCTTGTCTATCCATTTTTGGTATAACCTTTTTCTATCCCAAAAGCTTACGCGTGGTATGATGTGAAAACGAAGAAACGTAGTGGGTGACCGAAGAGTAGAAAGAAACCAGAGGGGAAAACATCACAAGCAAGCTAAAACTACAAAGATCCAAAACAAAAACCCAAACGTGAGTGCCCCAGTAACCAACACCGTTCCCTATTCCTCTGCCGCTCCCGTCATCTCTTCCCTGTTATCCGTTATCCTGTGTCCCCTTGTCCCATCGTGTATTCATTGGCAAAGGAACCCAGCATTTGTCGTCGTGTCTTGATTGTTTAAAGTAGTCGTTGTACCAGTTCTGGTGGGATGCAAGCTCTTCAGATCTTTGATCTTTCGATGTAAAGCTTTAGAAACGGGTTATAAGTGTAAAAGTAAAGGGAAACTCGGCTCATAGTAACGACGCAGTCGACAAAAGGTGAGTGATATGAAGTGAATAGAACGGTTGGGAGTTGAAGTAAAAGTCGAAAGTTCTCGGGTTCGTAGGCATATCGGTAATGGTTTTTAGGAGCAATTCAAAATCAGGACACTTCTTCGCCGTCCTTCTCTTCCCGGAAATGCAATCCGCCCTCAACCTTGATTGCGTCTTGCACCCATGGTTTCTTGGCCACCTTTTCGACGGTCCATCGGCCTCTGGCTCGCTTTAGTAACCCTTCTGTAATCTCCATGGCGCCCAAGAGGCCTTTCTCCTTAAACTTGGCCTCGTCGCCGTCATGGTCAGTGTCGTCGCCCGCATATTCGACCCATCGCCATTCAACTCTGGCTATGCGGTGGCTGGTGCGGCTGCGCATGCGGTGTGCGTCACTCATGCCGGGATGCGGGTCGAAGGGAAGTCGAGCCTCGAGAATTGCGTAAAGTAGGACTCCAAGGGACCAAGCGTCGGTAGCTCGTCCGTCGTAGGGCTGGCCCATAATGACCTCGGGTGCTGCGTAGTCGTCGGATCCGCATCGAGTTTCGAGCTTCTCGTCGTCGGCAATGCGCCGTGAGAGGCCCAGGTCAGTTAGGATGACAACAGAATAAGGATAGGTTGCCCAGTCGATGGATGGATCCGCAAGCTCAGAAGGAGTGAGGTTCACAAGCACGTCTAGAAGCATGTTAGTCATGACTATTATATGCTATAGATCAGGGGACTTACTCTCAAGCTTGATGTCTCTGTGGACGATCCGTCTTTCATGAAGATAGCTCACCGCCCCAACCAGCTCGGCAAATATTCTTCGCATCAAGGGCTCTTTGAGGACTGAGCGATGAGTTGTTGCTACATCGAACAGGTCGCCTCCAGGGCAATAACTCAAGACAAGAATGGCCCGTGTAGGTTCGATACTCCAAGCCTTGAGATCAACCAAGGAGGGGTGGTGAATTGATAGCATGATCTCAAGTTCACGCTTTAGGCTCATCTCAACGCGCTCTTCACTGGCGCCACCCTTTGGACCGTGCTCACAGACCTTGACGGCAACTAGAGTTTTACGATCAAGACTCTGCTCAGGCTTGGGTGTGAGCCTTCCATGATCGACTTCGGGAGAATCCTCGTCAGGTTCAATCTGACTTGTTGCCAGCATGACCCTACTAAAGGTTCCCTGACCAAGTAGTCTCACAGCCCTCCATCGGCGACGCTTCTTGTCCTGGCGACCGAATGCCTCAAAGTATTCGAATTGCGGTCTTTTGCATTTGCTAGCGCCATCGGCAGAGTCTCGTGAAGATTCACTTGGCGGGGGGGTTGGCGGTTGGGCGACGGTAGGTGTAAGGCCACGGGACTCGGCGTAGTTAAGCTCTCTACGAATGTGAGGCTCAAGGAGATGCTGCGAGGGATCGATATTGGGGCGTGTTCCGGAAACAGAGGTTTGCCGTTTAGGTATGCCCATCGGGTCAGGGATGTATTCACTGACACTTCGGTTTCGAGTATGGAAGCGCGGTTGGTTGTTAGCTGGAGTCTGTGTCGGAGCATTCTCGCCAGGTTCAAGGGTTGAATAGATTTTTCGCTTGGCACCATTTGAAAGGGCAGCATCAATCGATTCCCCGGTGCTGGTAACCAAAACTGAGCCTTCCCCGACACTCCTGAGGCGGTGCTGCGGAGGTGACGCAGATCCCGCGCTCAGCCTCTTCCAAGGTCCGGGCGAGTCACCCGACATCAGCGGGCTCGGAAGAGGCGTGACGTCGCCCATAGCAGAGATAATAGGACTGGGGACCAAGCTGCTGGTTCCGCTTGCAGAACCTAGACTGTTGGTCAAGGCAGCCTTGAGGCTCGGGGTCCTCGAGATAGGACGCAAGCTGCTGGACGAAGCCCTGTGGTTCAGCGTCAGAGAGCCACGGGAGGAGCCGTTGCCGTTGCCATTGAATGATTCTCGACGGTTTGGAGTTGAAGGATACACGGGGAAATCGGTTGATATGCGCAGGGAGCCGACGGGACTGTGAGAGCGCCTTGCAGAGGGAGATGTGATGTCCGGGGTCAGACTGTTGAATTGAGACGGGGGAAGCTCGCCTTGCTCAAGAGCAGGAGATGGTGCTATCGTGTTTGTGCGGAAGTGTGCGAGAGGCGGCGTCGTGACGGAGACATCTGGAAGCGAGAAGGAGGCCAAAGGACTGGTCGACAGTACAGCGTAGGCGTGGTCGTTACGGCGAGAAGCGGGTGCAAGGGAGGCGGCAGCGGGAGCGGGAGCTGAGACGGGAACGGGAACGGAGCGGGCCCTTAGGCCAAGAGAGGCATCACGGCCTCTGGGCGAGCTGTTTGATGAATCGTGAGAGTTGTTATCGAGGGGCAGGGCCGTCGCATTTCGGGGGGCGTGGGGTGTGGTCATGGCTCCACGGTGTCGGGTCGTCGGAATCGCTTAGGACCAGTTCAAGGTCTAGCGGGACAAAGGAGGGGAGGGACAAGCAATCGTCGTCGTCGGGGGGGGGCCGGTAGAGTATGAGAAGCCGACTGCAGTGTAAGTGCCCCCGATTAGCCTCTTTCCAAGAAGGGAAGGGGAAGGAAATGCACTCGGCTATCTGAGTCGAGGTGGGGTGACGAAAGTGTTGATATCAAGGGCGTTTCCGGTCACTCGGGAGCAGCTGTTTCAACGTACCTTGGGACCCAAGGGAACCGCTAGGGTTGCGTCAAGGAAGCACGGGGGATAAGGAATGGCGTGGAGGAGGCGGTAAGTCAGGGAGCGTCGTTGGCTGGCGAGACGAAGGAGTCGAAGGGGGGCGGGGAGAGGGAGAGAGGGAGGGAGAAGGAGAGAAATCGACCGAGGGCTCTTCTATAACGCGGACATGAGAGGCGAGTTCGATTGAGAGGATGGTGGTTGAAGGGGTGAGAGGTGCAATGGGGGGCTTCGTAAGAGGCGCTCAGAAGAGAGCGAAAGTGGGCGGGAGGAGAGGAGAAGCCAAAGGAGAAAAAAGAAGCCAGCTCTAGGGAGCGAAGATCGACGTCGTTTGGCCAAGGTAAAGGCCAAGATGGTTGGATGAGATGGGATCGTGGGTCCAGACCTTTGGGTTGGACACTAAGGTAAGATAGCTGGAGAAGGAGCGCAGGAAGCAGGAGCAAGAACAAGGGCGCGACTGCCACTGGAGGGAGGGGGGGGGGACTATGGTTTGGGGCGGGTCCTTTCCCTTTTTTTTCCCCCTCTGTGACGCTTTCCGTCTGGTCGAGTCTTGTTCTTTCTTTCTCCGAGTCCACTCTTTCCTTCCACTTGACCTTCAGCGACTGACCTTTTTAGTGACCTTCAGTGGTTTCCTCCCCCTT